>JAMKCH010029718.1:0-17227 GCA_023653785.1 Ophioderma brevispina | reverse complement strand
GAAAGTTTGAAGTAGTACTTCACTGTAAAATAAGTAGTAATTTTCAAAAATTTTCCATAAGGACATTATTTTGACTTTCTAGTTAGTCAATTGATCAAAATCGGTGGGCGGTTGATTGATCGATCAAATCAATCAATCATGTCTGACCACTGCAGGACAAAGCATCCATGCTGGAGGCATAACCCCCGCAGCCGAGCGCAAGTGGCTGTAGCCTGCTAAATCTAACACGGGGATCGTCTGCTCATTCAGTCACGGTAAGGGTATTTAGCCGGTGGACATGTTTTCAGTTTTCTGACTTAGGGACCATCTTTCACATTCATGGGGGACAATTGAAGATTAATTATTAAAGACAATATACAGATGTTGAATCTTAAAAAGGAATTTATTATGGGAATAACAGGCCCAATTTTGGAAAAAAATAATATTTGATGAGTCCACGGCATTGATTGGTTTAATTATTTGCTTCGGGGGACCCATTCAGGTAAAAATGACGTAGTATCCCTACATTGGAAGAAAAAGCAACCGATTATCGTCCTCGTACGTCGGTTGGATCCGTAGGGAAAAGGTAAATTTTGTAAGTTTAGACCATAATACACGGTGTGTCTTGTTGGAAAAATAAATTAATAGCAATTTGGGCAGAGAGGGTTCATGTACAGATCCTTGATGGAACATAGTCGGATTTATAATATCGGTCGGCCCCGAAGAGCAAACTGATATCTGATACCTGACACGTGATCTGATACCCTGACCGTGATCTGGTACCTGGACACGTGGTGACACCAAATATTCATCTCGTTTACCGTTATAACTACAATACGGCAAAGCAGCAAGCATTCTGTATATCTGTTGTCACAGCGTAAACGATCAAAATGTGAGACTATACACGTGGTTCTGTACAGGGAGGGAAGAAGGACACGATCTGCTCGATTTGGGAATTGGGGTTCCAAACGGTTAAATTGTTGGAAACTGCTTACATGCAATTTACTATGGCCAGTGTCTCGGGTCCCAGTGACATTAAAAAAAAATCATCTCTTTTAAACCGTTGTTCAAAAGATCTTAGTAAATCATGATAAATTAAGAACAAACTATTGAGGTTCACATCAATCATGCTTCTGTTAAATACCTGTTGCATAACTCAAAATCCAGAAACTTCCCCTGCAAAAAGTAATCTCTATCAAAACATAATACCCATGAACATACGCGCCATGGCTACGCGCTCTGTAGCCATGCGCACCGATAACTCTAATTCAAAACAGCCCATTATAACTTATTATACACCCCAAAACATTGCCTCCTGGATAATGCATGGAAATGCCATACTCTTCCATTTGGCCTAGTGCAGGTGGAAGGAATTCGTCACAATTGTGCCAATATCTGACTCCAAGGCAGCTATATGAGTTATAAATTTTTGAAAAAAAATAATAACAATATTAAAAAATTTATTGAGAATTTTCACAACAGACACAAACATGTCTGTGAGGTGTAGTAGCTGCCTTGTGCTATTTGCACAGGTGCATTGCAATGAGGAATACAAAGAGTTGTCAAATTCTTATTATCAGGTCAGTGGACCATGACTGATTCCTGGGGAACACCAGCACATGTCATTGGTGATGTAAGAAGGTCCTATATTAACTACTTGTGCTAAATTATTTGGATTGCAGCAGTTAGAAATACAAGATGAGTTGTCAAAATTTACTGTGAGTCAGTGGCTCTTGAAATGGTTTTACAGGTGGCAAATCTTGGGAGGTTTGGGTGGTTGGTTTGGTTAAGGATGTGCTCTTAAGTATTGAGTGAGAACTATATCTATCTATACCAACCTTTTGTAAAAAAGGAAATAATCTATTATATGTTGCAGATTGGGCCAAAGTTAATACAATATGCCATTTTTTAAGAAAATCTTCCAATCTAGGGACAATTTGGAATGGTTGTATGGTGTGTGAGATTCCCCTGGGTGACAAACTCACTCTTTTTTAACACTTGTATGCTGCCAATGACTATAGTCCGAGGGTGATTATGCAGGAGGACAGTTTGAGGATTTAATGCCTATACTTGGCTTTGTTTTATCAGAACTGTACCGGACCCCTACCCTCATTTTCCTCTTTTTTCTCCTTTTCCCATTAAAAAATATTTTTGTCTAGCATGGCATCAAAATGATGGAAACTCATGATGTACAAACAGAGATGTTACAAGCAAAAATCAAATGTGCTATTTAAGAAAAATGACAAAACACTCAGGGTCACTTTGCTGACAAATTGGGCTTCCTTTTCCTATTTTTATCACTGGAACAGTAACAATCGTAACCTGAATTTACACTCCTAATGTGAAGTGATACCCCTTAATGGTAGTCCCACTTTTTAATGGAAAACATGGTTTTATACAAATTTATAAAAAAAGAAAAATTCCCCACCCCCACCCCCCCCGACCATAGGGTACTTATTGGTCAAGAATCACCTCACAGTTTGCCCCAACATTTGTGCCTACCATGCCTTTTTTCATCAAATCTGCCCCTGTTAAGGCCTACTAACTATAGACTTGGGTTTGGCTTTAAATATATATATATATATATATATATATATATATATATATATATATATATATTCAATATAAGGCAGCTATACTGTGCATATAATATGCTTGCATTCATCCATCAATAGAGTCTGATTTCAATTGCAGTATTCATTATGGTCTGTCCCAAAAGAAACTTCAAAATAAACAGAATTAAAGCTCAACAATTATACAAGAGGGGTATATTTTGTTATGATTATCTGAACCTTTAGAGGGAGATTTGAAAATACGAGAGTCACGCCCTTTTCTGAAACGGAGGATGCTGGCATATATAGGATATGCATTAATTGATCATAATATTGACTTAACCTGGTTGGCGCTTATTTGGGACTTAAGACTTTCATAGGGGATCAAAAAAGAGGATCCTCTGGGAATGTATGTACAATTTACCAAAACTATAGAAAGGATTATAGTTTAAAGAATTTGGAATATTATGTGACTTTGCTCAACCGTCAATGATTACGAGGTAGATTGCATCTGACATAATTATAATAATCACATTGACAGAGTATCAAATGCTCGACAGGAAAGGGGCTCATGGCAAAGTTGCAATTATGTAATATGGTTCAGTGAAAAAAAAAAATAGAAAAACAATCAAAAAAAACAAAACACACATTCACATACACATACACGATATGCCAATATTAACTGTGGAGTATTTGGATCATACTGTTTCTCACACAAAGACATACAACTTTTTCTCACTGATCTTTAAAAAGTATACTTATAAAACTCAAGTAGAACTCCAAACAAAACGTAAAATTGTTAAAGGCTGACTCAGAGATTTCCCGATGAGGGCGCACTAAATTTTCAAACAAATCGTGTTTTTTGCATATACATAACGCTTGTCCATATAATAATCACTGTGTCCTTCATATAGAAAATCACAACTTTGTTATAAAATTCCGGATCTGGAAATTTTGTTATACACAGTATCCTATGGCACTGTATTACTGTGCATAAATGTTTACTGCATGAAAACAAAACATCAAATTCATCTCTAACTTTGGAATTAAGCATTTTAGGTTACTATCTTTATTTCTACTTGTCTATTTTTAATTTCTACACAAAAATATTATATTTCAAAATTTCTGAGTCAGCCTTTAAGTTTGCTCTAAGTTTATTTTAATCAAATAAGTTCATATTTTTTCATTGCCCAAGTGAAATTTAAGGCCCAGGAAATTGTGCTTTCAAACCCAGGGGCATTCATTGACAGAGAACATGCAAAAATAGGGGTCTTTGGGTGAAAGACAGCCAAATTGCCCCAAATATTGTTTTGGGGGTGACAATTTGCTAAATTTTTCCAAAAATGAGGTCTTTGGGTGAATTGTTTGCAATTTTTTCTAAAAAATAGATCTTTGGGGGGAAAATTCTAAACATTTTCCAACAAAATAGTGATCTAAGGGTGACAGTGGTAAAATTTTCCAAAAATATGGGGTCTTCGGGTGAAATGGTAAAAAAATATGGGGTCTTTGGGTGACAACGATGCTGAAAACCAGCCTGCCTAACAATCAGCATCTGAGCACTATTTTGATTGGTCATTTGGCAGGTAATATCATGTAATGAGCAAATCAGAGATATTGTAAGAATGGTGGTGTGATTTACACTGTGATATAGAAGCACTATTTTGATTGGTTACTCTGAGGGCTATCTTATATTGTATCCTGTAATGAGCCAATCAGACAGATTGTATCAAAGCGGTAGTGCACAGGGGGGTTTGTTTTGTCCTTTTTCTCTTGAAATCACAGGGGAAAATTTTACTTTGGATTACATGTTGAGCTTGATCCAGTTAAAATCAAGGGTTCTCATTCTGGGCAATGGACATGACTAGCAATTAACACAATGCAAAACACACAAGATGTTTCGAGCAAACAACGAAAATACAAAATGGTAGGCGTGCAGAGCGAGCATGCAAAAACATGTATTTTGAATATGACTGGTAGGTAAACAAGTGTGAACATGCCCTACTCCCAGAGGAGACAAAGAACCAATCCCATAATTCAATGGGGCTTGAATATTATACCATGATGAAGTCATGTGATAACTTAGTGCCTATCCTCTGTAATACCAGTAGATTTGAAGTAAGGCTGTGGGATGGTTGTTGTAATAATGTATGTAAACTTTGTAATCTTGATATAATTGGGGATGAATTCCATTATTTATTTGGGCATAATTTCATTATACCCATCACACCTTCTTTGTATCATGTGTTTCATTCCGTTAACGGAATATAGCACACAATATAGCCGAGGTTTTAAGTGTATGATATAATTATGCTTTGTTTGAGTGTGAAATATTAAAAGAAGACAGAATTGATTTTGGTCTTGTTATTATCGGAGGAATCCCAATGTAGGTTGATGATACGGCGGTCTGGTAAGTATTTCCCATGGTGTAATCTGTGTCACAGACTGCGAAAGATATTATCTAAATTGGTACTGTGCGAGAGATTAACATTATCAGTCTGTCATAGCGAATGTGTGTGAATGAAACTAAATCTCAAATATCTCTGGAAAACAAAGGGGTTCTATGGAGGTTTTGCATCAGAGGATCCGTTACTATGTTTTTTTTTAATAAGTATCGTAATTGGGTCTGAACCTATAGAACCTAGAGAGAAAATTGAATGTTTTTGTCGGGTACGTCAGTGTTCGCAGACATGGAAAAGTAAACACGCAATCACTATGGTCGCATCCATTTTTCCCACAATGCCTTTCGATATTTTTCCAGTCTTGAGAATTTTCAAACACTGGTTTCAATTTACGCCAACTTTTTTTTCAATTTTAGAAACAGGATTACGTACTTACCAGTCCGCCGTAGGTTGATGATGAATCACCTTATCAAAGATGCAAAGTTCCATTTGTTCTTCAACCATCTGTGCCATCTATTCTCCATTCTTAAAGGTGCATTTCATGGTCCTAAAATATTTTTTATGATTCATGATTATGTTGGTGTTCACAGATTCTTCAATTTTTTGGCAGGTATTGGAAGTCTTTTTTGGTGACTTTTAAACCTTATAATGATGATATAATAGGTTAAATATTGCACAGCTCTTTGACCGCATGCAAATGGGATCTTTTATTTTTAGAGCAATTTTAAGCAATGGCGACACAATTTTGACAACTGATATAAGTAGGGACATGCAAGAGCTATTACCACCGCAAAAATCAGAGAAATCCATTGCGGGAATCTTGCCATATATTCCTGCAAAGGTCATAATCGTATGTTATAGCGCCCTCTATAGGCCTATTTCCCATAGAAAGACATGTAAAACTAGACTTATGAAAAATCATATTTGACAGCAATAAAATTTCATGAAATTTACACAAGATGTATTTAGTGGAATAAATACCCCAAATTAGTTGTCAAAAGTGTGTCGCTGTTGATATTTTTTGTTTTATTGTCGTTTTGTCATAATAAATGAGACTTTCAAACAGCTGTGATTGTCTGATATTATAAATATGTTTAAGCATTATTTTTTTAGCAAAACAACTCAGTCTCCAGCCTCATTGTCCAACTCAGTCTGCAGGTTTGTTGTCCAACTCAAAATAATGTTATTGCCCATGTTTGTATTACACAACAGATACAAGACAAAGGCAATCTCTTTGGTATGATAGAGTATAGAAAGGTGAAATGCATCATGGGATTCTTCACAATCCACTTCTGCCCTACTTTCTGCATGTCTTGTTGCTACCATGATTAACTTATCATGTTTAGTCAACCATGGTCTGAACAACACCTTCTTATAGCTTATGTATGAGGTCTGAATTTGAACTTGGTAGAATGCACTCCACATTCCAACTCGATCTACGCGCAATCATAAAATGATTGTGTGTGGAATGATCCAAAAATGGTTATTTTATGAAGGAGGTTTATATCATATGCTTCTCTCTCCAACAAAAGGAAATTCTGGAAGTAACAAGGTTTGTAGCTAAGGGATCTCTTCAGCTATATTTTGATAATTTTCCCAAATTAAAGGGGCATTACATGATCCACAGCCTTGTCTTCCAACTTACCTAAAACAAACATAAAGAAAAAAAAACTTACCTAAAACAAGTTGTCAGATCAGATGACTTTGTGAAGCCAAATACAGTGTCACTTTGGTATCATACAAAATTGAATCATTGGCTAGCATTGTAACCAAGGCAACACTAGGAGGATTGAAATGGTGTCCATGCCCTACTTTTGGCATGGCTTCATGAAGCCAAATACAGTATCACTTGTGCATCGTACAAAGTGGAATGATGGCTAGCATTATAACCAAGGCAATACTAGGAGAATTGAAATGGTGTTTCTGTCCTACTGTGGGCATCAGATATCTTCATGAAGCCAAATACAGTGTCACTTTGTCATCTTACAAAGTGGAATCATTGGCTAGCATTATTACCAAGACAATACTAAGAGGATTGAAATGGTGTCTCTGTCCTACTTTTGGTATCAGATGGCTTCATGAAGCCAAATACAGTGTCACTTTGTCATCTTACAAAGTGGAACATTGGCTAACATTATTACCAAGACAACACTAAGAGGATTGAAATGGTGTCTCTGTCCTACTTTTGGTATCAGATGGCTTCTTGAAGCCAAACAGTGTTACTTTGTCATCTTACAAAGTGGAACATTGGCTAGCATTATTACCAAGACAATACTAAGAGGATTGAAATGGTGTCTCTGTCCTACTTTTGGTGTCAGATGGCTTCATGAAGCCAAATACAGTGTCACTTTGTCATCTTACAAAGTGGAACATTGGCTAACATTATTACCAAGACAATACTAAGAGGATTGAAATGGTGTCTCTGTCCTACTTTTGGTATCAGATGGCTTCTTGAAGCCAAACAGTGTTACTTTGGCATCTTACAAAGTGGAATCATTGGCTAGCATTATTACCAAGGCAATACTAAGAGGATTGAAATGGTGTCTCTGTCCTACTTTTGGTATCAGATGGCTTCTTGAAGCCAAATACAGTGTTACTTTGGCATCTTACAAAGTGGAATCATTGGCTAACATTATTACCAAGACAACACTAAGAGGATTGAAATGGTGTCTCTGTCCTACTTTTGGCATCAGATGACTTCATGAAGCCAAATACAGTGTCACTTTGGCATCTTACAAAGTGGAATCATTGGCTAGCATTATAACCAAGACAATACTAGGAGGATGGAAATGGTGTCTCTGTCCTACTTTTGGCATCAGATGACTTCATGAAGCCAAATACAGTATCACTTTGGCATCTTACAAAGTGGAATCATTGGCTAGCATTATAACCAAGACAACACTAGGTAGATTGAAATGGTGTCTCTGTCCTACTTTTGGCATCAGATGGCTTCATGAAGCCAAATATTGTCAATTTGGCATCATGCAAAGTGGAATCCTGGGGGGGGGGCACTTTTATTCAAAGGTGGATATGATGCGTGAACATGGACTTACGAAATGCACCCTAAACAAGTATTTCCACAAACTAAAAACATACCCTAAACAAGTATTTTTTGTCTGTTTTGCTACCATAAACAAGTAAGCAATGCATTGTGTCGTTAGGCCTAATATAGGTTTATATTTTTATTACCTTGCTTCGGCGACCGTTCACGACTCAAAATATGGTACAACCCATGCATTAACAGGCCGTCTTTCATAGCAAAACACGCATTGAGCGTATTTTATTCTCTAAATAGTTCCCTTAACCCTGATGTCATTAACAAACACAGAAACTTCATAAAAATGAGTGCGGAAAAGTCACCATGTCTAGCAAAAAAAAATCTATACTGGGAAACGTATTATTTATTTCCATTAGCCCTAGACACCACATTTTGAATTTGTTTTCACAGTTTTTACTTACCACTTGTCAATTTACTTGACAGCTCCTAAATATAGTCAAATAAAATTTGATCAAAGTTGTCGCGATTTTGCTCAAAATATGACATTTTATACGACAGCTGTTCTTCAAAACATCAATTCATTGCTGGCATTTTGAGAACTTCAAAACAACAACACATAAACCGATCTCGCTTAATCAATGGTCAGTATTGACCAAGTGGGTGGTTTGGTTTTCTTTCGAATAAACATTTGGTAATATAAGAAAATAATCTTTGAATTTATGTCACTTTTGATAGAATTTGACAGTTCAGTTTGTCGCTCTTGCTCTTTTAAACATCAACACGTTCTCAACATTAGAGTTGTTCGGAGCATCGACGCATAAGCCGCTTTCATTTAAATCAATGGCCATTATTGGATGACTTCCAAATATGGTACCTTAAAAGAATCATTTTTGAAAGCAGCACTATAATTTTTGCTCTTCAAAAACATCAACATGTATCAACCATACTGATAACATCGAAAGAACCATCTATAAAGTGATTTGTTTATTGTCAATACTAATTGGAGGGAAAATGCTTTTTGTATCAATATGGTCAAATACATATTTGTTGTTAATTTGATAACTTTTTACTGAAAAGTCAAAGGTTGTTCTTCAAAATGTCAAATGTTCTTCTACAACAACATAAGAATTGATGTCCCTTGGTCAATGTTTGTTATCGTCTGCGAAGAAACTTTATTGCTATGGGGAATACTCCTTCTGGGCTTGGGTGTTGAACTTCTAAACATGACAAATTAGATTTAATATTTTAATCACAGCAAGGGCATTTTTTCAAGCATGACATTTCAATCTTGCTTGTAAAATAACTTTAAGAAACACCTCTTAAAACAGTATTTTTTAATGTTAGCATTTCAACAAATCCTGGGAAGAAATAAAGGATCAACTTTGAGTAGGGAAGCCCTACATATGGGGTGGACACAGCTGTTTGAAAGTCTTATTTATTACGATAAAACAAAAAATAATAATATCAATGGCGATTGACAACTAATTTAAGATTATTTATTCCGCTAACTTCATCCTGTGTAAATTTTACAAAATCTCATTGCAGGCAAATATATTTTTTTTCTTACAAAGGGTGGCCCAATTTAAGTATATGAAGTTTTTCATTTTGATAGAATGGACTTCACCCCAAAACCCCATCTGTAAAGTTTCACATCGATATTTCATGCCGTTTTCATGTGAGGGCTAAAGACGTGATTTTGTAAATCCCATAGAGTACTGTGTAAAATTAATATTGGTTGTCCAAAATGGGGCACATTTTTGCTTATAACTTCCAAACCAAACATCTTTTAACCCTAAAATTTCACAGAGTAAATGAGAAAAATAATAGCTTTCTTTTGATACCAACATTTTGACCACTTCCGGTAAAATCTGGGGGTCCCTGGGGACGAGGCTATTAGCAATCGGGCCATGGACCTTTAACACATCTCTCTATAGGGAATGAACATATAGAGGGTACCATAACATACAAACCATGACCTTTGTAGGCCTATATGGCAAGATTCCCACAATGATTTTTTTCTGATTTTTGCAGAGGTAACCGTTCTTACATGTCCCTACTTATATCAGTTATCAAAATTGTGTCACCACTGCTTAAAATTGCTCAAATAAAAGAGATGATGTGCATGGGGTCTAACAGCTATGTGGAGTCATGTTTTTGAAGAAAAAATATAAAATAAATTTTGGTTACAGGTCTGCTACAAAAATTGGGCGCAGAGTGGCAAAGCCAAATGAGCACAGGCTTTACAATCGCGTAGAGAAGGCCACAAAACATAGCGCCCTCTATTTGATGATGGTCCAGCACCTTGTTAGAGGCTTTATCATAGTGGTGGTCAATCACCACATATGAAAAGATAATGACATCAGCCAAATTTACGATGTCTATGTATTTCTTGACTCCACCCACCATGAGCCACTGTGTGTTGAAATGATTAGAATGGCTTGTTGTTGCTGATATAGATGAACTTGAGAGATCTCAGAATGTAGAAAATTAATAGTAGAATTTTTCTTATGATAGGGTCGGTTTGCGTAACCCTTTGAAGTCGTCCGTTTGAAATTGTTCGTAAATAATGTATCGTAACCAGGAAGTAAGAATTGGCCAATCGGCACTGCTTCTTATGGTTCGGAAAGTTGCATGGAGACCAAGTGATTTTTCTCCATTTTTTTTTCAAATTATACCCATATCCCATTTACATGCTATGAAAATGCGTGTTCCTTTAGGATTGTAATGATGTCTTATTCCTTGAAATTTGTTGACTATTTCATCTAAATTTGTGTCTAGATATTGTGAAGTGCCACACTGCAAAAACTGGGGTGTTAAAAGGTTAACACCAAGTCGGTGTCAAGCTTGTTAGTGTTAGTTTCTGGTGTTGAAATTTAGGATTTAACATCAATCAGTGTTGCTGCATAATTTTAATTATGGATTCTATTTATGATTTGTTAGAGGCAAGCAGTCAAAATAGAAGCACAAAATAACAAAATCACGCATTTTCTACTAAAATATCAAACGTTAGAAATATAACACCAAAGTTTGGTGTTAATTAACACCAGAGGGAGTGGTCCCGTATTGACTCCAGGAGAGTGTTAAATTACACCAGTAGTGTCACTTTGACACCCGGCAGTGTTAAAAATGATTAATAACACCAAGCAGTGTCATAGCATACACCGTAACACCAAAATTTGTGTTAATATAACCCTAACATGGTGTAATCTAACACCGGTGGGTGTGGTCCCGTATTGACTCCATGATGGTGTTAAAGAGACATGAGATTTCCAGGAAGAAGCGCCCCCAATTTTTCTCGAACCCCGGTTTTTTACATATTTGGAGTGCTTACAAATGTATTAGATCACACCTGAAGTGAATAAGCCGAATACTATGTCTTTATGAAAAAGATGATGATTTAGTAGTTTCTGTCGTGCACGACAGAAAGTCAAAGCATGGTTGTCTATGGGAACGATTATGATAGCAGGCAAGTTCAAAACAAGGTTTGCGGTTTTCTTTTGCACCTGTTTGTCCAATAAACCTTCGAAACGTTCTCGGTAGGTGGTCTACAACCGATCCAGTGAAATTTGAGGGAAACTCGTATCCTAAAAAAATCTCCTCCTGTCACTTTAAAATTAACACCCATGGTGTTAAAGTTAAAGACACTATCAGTGATTTGAAAAATATTTGAAATTTGCAGGAATAGCTTCAAAGTGAAGGATAAGTCTGTAGAATTCTCATAAGTTTCCTTTTCCAGCTGTAGAATTGACAGAAGAGGAAGAAAACGGCAGTGTTCCAAGATACGATTCTCCATTCAATTACGTGTTGTAGTAAGTGTCCGTTCGGACAGTAATGACTAAAATCTCCGATTCTGTCCTTATTGGGTTGCTTCTGGTCTTATCATTTGCAGGGTATGTTAGGATACCTGTACTTGTTACATACATGCAAAAATCTGATTTTTGATGATTTTTTCGATTTGCTGATTTAGCAAATCACTGATAGTTTTTTTTTTTTTTTTTTTTGTGTCATAGCATACACCATAACACCAAAATTTGTGTTAATATAACCCTAACATGGTGTAATCTAACACCGGTGGGTGTGGTCCCGTATTGACTCCATGATGGTGTTAAAGCGACATGAGGAGATTTCCAGGAAGAAGCGCCCCCAATTTTTCTCGAACCCCGGTTTTTTACATATTTGGAATGCTTACAAATGTATTAGATCACACCTGAAGTGAATAAGCCGAATACTATGTCTTTATGAAAAAGACGATGATTTAGTAGTTTCTGTCGTGCACGAGAGAAAGTCAAAGCATGGTTGTCTATGGGAACGATTATGATAGCAGGCAAGTTCAAAACAAGGTTTGCGGTTTTCTTTTGCACCTGTTTGTCCAATAAACCTTCGAAACGTTCTCGGTAGGTGGTCTACAACTGATCCAGTGAAATTTGAGGGAAACTCGTATCCTAAAAAAATCTCCTCCTGTCACTTTAAAATTAACACCCATGGTGTTAAAGTTAACACTCCAGTTTTTGCAGTGCATTGGCTAATGGAACTGTCACTCACTGCCAGTCATTGATTATGTTGACTAGTAATTGCATATGGGTAATAGATGGTGTTAAGTATTGTGGCTCTCTCTAACACCTGTGTATAGAATGGTGTCAGTTTTGTCAATTGTCAATTTACATTTTAATTTGGGTGTTTCCATTAGGTGACATCCTTTTCTGACATACTTTTCTGACACCCTATGAATTTGGAAACCTTAACGGACCTTAACGGAATAAACCACACGGTTTATGTGGTTTATTCCGTTAAGGTTACCGAATTCATAGGGTGTCAGAAAAGTATGTCAGAAAAGGGTGTCACCTTATGGAAACACCCTTTTAATTTCTCCAATTTGTCTTCAAAGTACAAATACATTCATGAAACTTGGGAACTTAAAGCGGCACTGGCACATTTTCACAAAATATGAAATTTCTTCAATTTGCTCTCAAATGATAGTCTGGGCCATTGGAAGAACAGAGATATATTTTACACATAAAAATAACATACCCCAAAACAGATAGGGACATTGATGTGAAGATAAAGATATCCAGGTAATTTGTAGGCTAACTTTTAAGTTTTCCATAACTTTAATCAACAAATGTGTATATTACATGAATATTTTGACTCGTACTCACTGATATTAAAACCACAAAGGTTATAGACCGGTCAAACAGTGTGCATAGCGTGGGAAACATGCATACGGTGTGCGTGTTCTTGTGTTAAACGCCATTTTCGTCGTCTGCTGAATTTCGCGTCGCCGGCGACGCGAAATTACAAAGTCGTTCCGTTTACCCATAAGGAAGCTGATTTGGTCTTAATCATTTCGGGTGAGGGCTTTTGTATACAAAGGCTTTACAACCATGCACAAATATCGATTTTGAAAAATCTTGAGGGCGCACTATTTTTCAAATGTGCCAGTGTCTCTTTAAGTTGATTAACCTAAAATTTAAAAATAACCTTTTCTCAAGAATATAATTAAAAACAAAAGTGCTCAGGTCATGAAATGCACCTTTAAGAGAATGCAAAATACATTTGTGGCTCAGCTTATACTTTATTAGTATTGGAACAAAATCTTTGAAATGGACCTAACCTTTGAGACTGACATATCATTTCTATTTATTCGAAATCCTTACCAAAATCCAGATAATAATCCTCACGCCTAATCCTCAAACTTGCTCTCTGATTTAATCTTACATCACAGGATAAACCTCTCAAAGTGCAGATTGTCTCCCGAATGGACAGAGCACTAGTCTTTAGCACAGACTTGCCAACCACTCCCCATTTCCCTTAGTTCCAAGTTTCCACTGTCAAGACTGTATTGGGAGTCTATATAGACAGCTGCAAACACGCATTTAGGTGTCACTGTTATTTTAACTTGGCTTTTTGAAAATTGTTGAATAACAAAAGTAATTTGTGGATGACAAATGTTTGTCAATTTATCAAAAATACTTTAGTAGTGATAATTTTTTAGTTTCATGGTGCAATTTGAAAGTTCTTCTTTAATAACTAGTGCAGACTGGGGTATCAAGATTTTGTGCTACCTTCATTATGCTAAAAATTAAAGATTCTTCCCCACTTGCGAACAAATCGCACCGCAAAAATAATTTGTTTGATAACATTCTGATGTAACTGACCAGTCTAAATCTTGTAAATGTTGCAGGGATGAGAATTACAGGCCTTGTGCTGTCACTGAATAAATTAAATTAGAGGAAATGGGGAGATTGACTTGTTTTTATGGATGGCAAGTCTGGTTCTTCATTTGATTCGCTGTTTCTCATTGTTTGTCTACGTTTCTGTATGTGTGTCTCTCCCTGTCTCTGTTTGTGTGTCCTGTGTTGTCTGTCCTGTCATGCTCTCTCTATTCAAATTACTTTAAGTTGAACAAATATGTCCAAAGGGTTTAGCATTTGTAGGAAACACACCACTCACGCACGCATGCATGTATGCACGCATGCCACAACATACACACACACACACACACACAAGAGCTACATTGTTGGGTTTCACTAAAAATTCTTTGTTACTATCGTAATGAATTTTGTTACTATATAGTAACAATTTTTTTCTCTTAAAAAACACTTTTTGGACATTTTTAAAGATTTTTTTCTTTCTTTTTACTAAACTACTATTTTCTTAGCCCTCTCGATTGCACCACAGGCCTACAAAGCTACTAAACTAGAAAATCCTCTTTTCTACTCTTTTTAAAAACCACCTGCACAACAAAAGCAAAGAGGTCCGCTGGCATTCCACAACAAACAGAAACACAAATATCCATTTGATCTTGAGAATGATTTGATCTTGGGAGGACTGGCTGGTTTTAGCCATCACAACACCACTCAACTTTCACCAATGCAGCCGGGTTCGATTCCTTTTTAGGACCAGTGCCATAAGTGAATTTGGTTGGCCATCCATCCTATCCTCCTAGTTTTCTACAATAACTTTGTTTCCTCTTGCCATCTAAAAATTAATAATACTGCAAGCAAAAAAAAAAAAAAAATAACTTGCGACATCCCCTTGGCAAGATAGCAGTCTGGAATATGACTTTCAGATGACCTTTGACCTTTGGTCCATGACCTTTGACACCATCCACATATGAAGGAACCCCTATTACACTTTAACCCAAGTCTTAAACTTTTCGAAGGAACAAAAAAAAAAAACCGAAAACCTAACCAAAACCTAACCAAACTGGAACACACACACACACACACATACATACACACATACATACAATACGACAAGCGCACCCTCACAATATCCCCCGCTGCTTTCAAACCAGGGGATAAAAAATGAAGTGTTTGACAACCTATGTATTACTAGAAACACTTTTCCATCTACACTAACAGGATATGGATTAATAGAGACGCAGATATTAAATCTATAGCAGGCTACCAAGAGAAATTGCGAGCCTGGGGGAATCCTTGGAGATATGGGCCCCATGGCCCCAATTATTACAGACCCTGTAATTTTTTTGGATGGGTCCCTAGGACTCCTGCGGGTCCTCTTCCTATTACCTATTCCATGATCTTACCTACTCAACCCTATGTAAAGGATAGTTATTCCCACCTTCAGCCTAAGCACGGCCCGTACGTGGGGGGGGGGGGTGCAGGTGTGTGGTCGCACCCCCTAAATTCCACAAAAGGGGAAAAGGTCACTTTTGCCAATTTTTTTTGATAAAAAGGTCCAAAATTTAGAGAAATAGACGAAAATCCACTTTTTGGTGATGAGATTTAGGGGTTCAGTCCATTTTTCCCAAAAAAAGGTCCACTTTTTCGATGACCCGCACCCCCCGTAAAAAAAATCCTGCATACGGCCTGAGCCTACGATTGTCACATATAAAAGAAACTGCATTTGTCATAAATTAACCACAGTCACAAATGCAAAAAGGGAAAGAACTTTAATATGCATAGATTATCTACCTTTTATGTTTAAATCATTCGTAGAGACAAAAAAAGTATATTCCTGCGGTAATCAAACACCAAATTTTGGTGTCAACCTCCCAACCATAATAATTACATCACATAATAATGATGATGCCTACAATAGAACATTGAAAGAGCAGGACCCCAAATTATACCAAACCATCACATTTTCCCGTGCAGAATTTGAACAATGCTAGGCGAAAAAGCATGGTTTAACCATGTTAAACCATGGTCAACCATGGGGTTTTGACGCATGTTCAAACCATGGTTTAGCCATGTTTTTTAAAATGCACGCCACGGTCAACTATGGTGTTTGACCATGGTCGTCATGTGCCATTTTTCAAAAACATGGTCAACCATTGTTAATATGACCATGTTGACCATGGTTAACCATGGTCACTTGGGTTGTTTTTTGACTGTGGCGTGCCATTTTTCAAAAACACGGTTTATCAGGGTCAACATGGGTTTGATCATTTTTTTCACCATGGATGACCATGGTCAAATTGGTCCATGTTTGACAGGGTCAATTGTCCATGTTTGACCATGTCAAGCATGGCAAATTGTCCATGATCAAACAGGGGGGCAATGTGCAATTTTTTTCAAAATCATGGTTTCAAAAACAAATATATATCCCTATCGTTCTACACATATATACACAGTATGTTCCCTATCTTATTTTCGGTGCAATTATTATATGGCAACAGAAAATCAACTACCTTGGTCCAGGATTTGAACCGGGGACCCTTGTATTACAAGACTGATGACTTTACCATTGGAGCTAAACCTATCTTTCTGATCATAAAGGCCAAAAATAATATATCAATTGTAAAAAAGTCTTCAACAGTAATGAAACACACTAAGTAAAGACTAAAGACTCATAAAATGGCGACCTACCATCAAAGCTTCACAGTGGTGAAAAAAAAATCCTGACAACATTGGGGTATCCTCTGTTATCATGGTGAAAAACCATTGCACTGAATTGGACCATGTGTCAACCATGCCCACAAGATTATGAACCATGGCGGACAATGCTCTCCATGCTAAAGCATGGGTTGACCATTGTGTCCATGGGGACCATGGTAAACACGGTTTTTACCATGGTCAGGCCACCATGGCTGATCATCACTGACCATTCCACCAGGTCAGCCGTGTCTTGACCATGGTTGACCAACAAGAATGGTGTAGCACATATCTAAGTGTAGCTATCAGTTTGCATTGTGGGAGTAGAATTAGGTACAGATTGCACTTTGCCGGGGAACCAAAAAAAACCATGTTTGCCATAAATTTTCACCAATTCCTACACTGTTTTAATTGTGCCACCTTTCAACTCATGACTTTTCTTTGTTCTTGTTCAGAGCT
>JAMKCH010029717.1:0-16922 GCA_023653785.1 Ophioderma brevispina | reverse complement strand
AGAAGGGAGCCGCCGTGGTTTGATTGCCAGGCCATTCGCAGATAGGAGCAATGATTGCAATAACACACCATTCATGAGATATCAGGTGAGAGTGTAAGGGAAGGAGGTCCATTTTCCATAAATTGCTCAAGTTTGGTCTTCGGAATGACTAAAGAAGGGGTTCCCAAAAATATATAAATTCTTCCCTAAAATTCGAGGAAATTTCGTTTCGTAACTTCACTAAGAACTGGATGTTTAGAAACTTTTACAAAGTTTTGAAGAGGGGAAACATTGGCTCTGGCACAAAAGTTGTTGCTTTTCAAAAGAAACTTTAGGTATCAGCACACACTCCATTAAAAAAAATGACGTTTTCAGAATAAGTGGCACTTTGTAGTATTTAAAGGTCTAAAGTTAACCAATCGTCAATTTACAACAGCGATCATTTATTTTCTTTCATTGCAGTCTGAAGTAAATAAGCTTTTAAAACATTAACTCTTAGGCAAATAAATAAACAAGAAAAGTTATACATACTAACAAACTGGCTACCAATTAAGCAACGTATCACCTTTAAACTTCTGCTCTATGTGTATAAATGCCTCACAGGTTCTGCTCCAGGTTATTTGACAATTAGCCTGGAGCCGTATAATCCAATGCGACAGGGATTACGCTCAGCCACTGACACAACCAGACTCATTGTTCCCAAAATTCATAGCCGGACTCTACACTCTGCAGCTGACAAATCCTTCGCTTTCAATGCACCTATAATTCGGAATCAATGATCCTTTTCTAGGCTTATTATATTCGACGAAACGAAACGAAACGGGCCCAGTGCGCCCATTGGATTACACGCTTTATTCCGTCAGAGTGTAACATGTACGATCACGGAATAAAGCGTGTAATCCAATGGGCGCAGTGAGCCCGTTTCGTCGAATACAATAAGCCCCTTTTCTATACGTACTGCCACATCACTGCCATGCCAGTCTTTAAAAACAGTTAAAAGACACTCATTTCAACTATTTCCTTTTGGGCTTATTATATTTGACGAAATGAAACGAAACGGGCTCAGTGCACCCATTGGATTACACGCTTTATTCCGTTATCATACATTTTACACTATGACGGAATAAAGCGTGTAATCCAATGGGTGCACTGAGCCTATTTCGTTTCGTTTCGTCGAATATAATAAGCCTTGCTTTTGTGCATTTTGGTTGTTATTTCATTCATGCTATTTTGTTGCTTACTTTCTTTGCATTGTGTAATTTTCTCTTGATATTATGTGTTTAATGGATATTTATATATTACAATCAATCAATCAATCAATCAAATTTATTTCCATATCATATCAAAAACATCAAAATACAAACAATGTAAAAAATACAAGAAACACAATAAGTACAAGATATGAGGAAGATGACCGAAAGGCCAGAAAGGCCAGATATGGACCTAAAACATAAAGCATTATGTTAACTATAATGACAAAATAAACATTTAAATATATAACTATAACAAAAAGATACAAAGAAAAGAACTTATACACGAAATAAAGAACTAAGTAAAACAAACATATACCTCAAAGCAAAATGTAATCATTTTGAAGCGATCAAATGCGATTTGTAACCAGATCTAAATTTTCTAACTGATTTAGAAGTTTTAAAGTTTCTACTGAGCGTATTCCATAGGCGGGGGGACCTGAAACACGAATTGTTTGATCAGAAAACGCATTTTTAGTTTTGATAAGACTGTAATCATCCAAGTTTCTAGTGTTGTAGTCATGAAATTCGCTTTGCGTTTTGAAGTAATCGTCAAAAGTGTGAGGCAATTGCTTGGTAAAATGCCTGTACATAAATATTCCCAATTCAAGCTTGTGTCGTACACATTGAGTATACCATACCGAGAAAACAAAGGTGCAGAGTGACTACGGTAATGACTATTTGATATAATTCTTAGTGCCCACTTCTGAAGTCTGTGTATTTTGTCTATATAACTTTTACAAGTGTTACCCCATACCAATATACCATAATTTACATATGGTAAAATTAATGTAAAGTACAACGAGTATAAAATACGTTCTGGAACAAAATGTTTAAGCTTATTTAAGATGCCAGTATTTCGGGATATGGTCTTTGATATGCCATCAATGTGGTATTTCCAAGAGAGATGTTCATCAATTACATCCGAAGCATGAAGATAATCATAGGGTGTGGTGTTGGGCTATTCCATTTCCTTGAAATAGGGGTGTTTTTCGATGTTTTGAAATTGATAAAAATAACTCTTTTGGAGAGCTCATAAGTCATATGGTAAAATTTTAATTCAGTTGTTTTTCTCAACTTGAACACTTTAGACAATGCCCATTTGAAAAATAAAAAAAATGGGTTGGGGGAAAATCTTTCATAACCTACAGTGTTGCCAGATATTTCTGTATTTTTCATCATTTCAAATACAGCAAAAGTGCATAATTCTTGCTATATAAAACACAAGAATATTAATTTTGTCCCCAAATATGGGTTTTTTCCACTAACAACATCAAACAGTATATTTTCAGGCAGATATGGAACTTGCGTGCGCTGGCAAATAATATGGAGGTTGTCAGTTCGAATCCGGCCCAAGCGCATATTGACATTTCTTTTCAACACTTGTGTGCGAAAAAATAATTATATTTCATCCCCGATTCACTATGTGTTCACAAAATTAATGCGCTTTTTTTGTAACTCGAGTTCTTTAATTTTTCGAAATACTTGACATCTCCGAAATATTTCTTTGAATATTGAGCATGTATACGCGTCTAGGCTTGCATTCATTTACGTTTCTTATTTGTTAGGCTTGATTTATCACAAGGTAAACCTTCAAATTTTGAACATTTCCAAACGAGTCTTTTTTTCAATTACAGTGCGCACTGAATCATTTCTTGTAGCGTTGTAAATCAACATTTTATTTTTAGCTTACCGTCTCATTTCTCACCTAAAACATTTTATCTTAACCTTTCATTTTGCATTCGAGCACTAAAGTATGGTGTGATACTCGACTTCGTGTATCCCCGGCGTGTATCACGGCTTTTTGCCCAAAAGGAGTTATGTAAGTAACGTATCTAGCGCAGTATGAACGTAACGTAATGGATTTGTTTCAATAATGCATTAATAGGCCTGAGAATTCTTACTTTAAAACCAGATTTTTATGCACAGCATGTATAATTTAGCATTGGCATCTGCCCGATTTATCACATATGGGGACATCCTTTTACCGTTATGTTAGGCTATTTGGTATCCATTTGAAGTATGGTAACGTATCAGGTTCCAATATTGGCGAACTTGCTCTCAAAGAACTCTAGCAAAAAGCTGCAAAACTTTAATAATCTAATATTGTCATGTTCTAGACTTTATAGTTAGGGTAAAATAGAGGGTGATAAAAAGGCCGTGTTATCTATGGTATACACTTTTGTGTAACGAGTAGGGACACATTTTAAAGAAGGGATCTTGGCTCGCGACATGGCGAAAAGCAAGAATTATGCATGATTAGCATAACTTATTGATACTTTCTCGGTCGCTTACAACCTCTAGTCTAAATAAATTGGGAAACATAACTCCTACCTATAATTTATAATAATGGAGCTTCGTTTCAAATACTCTGTGTTACAAACCTTGTAACTGTATTACTCTATGGAAAGATAAACTACCGGGTACTATTTATTTATTTATTAGTTCTTCATTTGCCTGGGGAAACCCCTTCAGTGCAAACACTGTTTTTCAGGGGTACCCAGGGGTCAAACATAATACATCAAAAGTCATACTATACAGAAATATAACACACATGCAAAAACAGTATTAAAATTACTTGTTAAACCAGTACAACTGGGATATTGCACATCTAGCATATAAAATTAAAAAAATACACATATTTTAAAAACAGCAAGCAAAACCACGCCGTCCCCCCGGCAAGATGGCAGTATGGAACATGACCCCAAATGCCCTCTGACCTTGGTACCTAACTCCTGACACCAGCTACACACACAGTAACACCCACTGCACCCCACCGCAAGTCGTGTATATAATTGGCCCATATTAATTGGTTGAGCTGCGAGACACAACGACATACGGACACCAAAATGGAACACACACACATGCTATCAGCTAAAGGGACCAACTTGGTAACAAACCTCTCTGAGTTTCACCCCCATCCCACGACTTCTTAAAACCGAGTCTTTGACAAAGACTAGTTTTAACGGGCGAAACAAGTTTTAAACTTAAGCTTAAAACTGTTTGCGACACGAAACGTATTTTTGAATACGTTATCGGAGAATGGCCCAGAGCGGTATGTCTGTCACATATTCTTGCTCATTTCTCATGTTTTGATTTCAATGAATTAAACCTATAATTCGTAGGCTACACTGCTTTACCTCGAAGGATTTTGAAATTAATAAACTATACGATTTATTCACAACCAGATGCAAAGACAAGCAGGACATAAACCTTATTACGTGTCATACGACCAAAAGTTGACAATAAACGGTAAAGAGATTGCTCACATCCCAGATAGTCAATGCGATTTCTCGGTAAGCTCATCTTCAAGGACCTGACAAAGTGATATGCTATCGGACAAACTATGGAAGAAAAATTAACAGATAATACTAAAGAGAACTGATCAAGTCAGCTCAATGGGATCATGAACATGTGGATCTACAAAACTGCAATCGTACGGTACGCACGTGAAATGATACCAACTTCATCAAAACCATTGTAGTTCGCACTGCAGGTGGTATAGCCAACCAAAATTCAGTTCTGCTTATTCCGAAAGACCATGCAACCAACACCATACAGGAAATCCCCGATGGATAAGAGCTGGTGAGGAACAGAGACAAATAGTGTTCCGGCGCCCTCCTAAAATGGCTAAGACCTTGGATGAATAGCTAAGCCGCCAAGCGCCAGGATTCTTAAAAGCAAAGACCTCTTCCGTATATTTGAAACTCACTGTCCCGATTTAGAGAAGCTACCACATGCCTATGTGCGGACGAAGTACCAAAGCTTTAGGTTTTTAGTGAAAGCAGAAGTTATGTAAATAAAATTAACCACAAAACCACGGGTAACATATTGCTGCTCTTGGGAGTACGAAATTGAAAGAGAGGAAAAACAAGAGAGAAAAAAGCATAAACAGCAGAGCCTCAAAGACTTCCTAAAACCAAGACAAGAAAGATATACCCCGTTTAAGGATTTTTTTTAAAGAAAAAGGCTGGCCAATACTTTTGTTTCATCTTATTTGATTTTTTCAATCAAGAAGATAGAACCCCGTTTACGCGGATTGCGGAACAAAAAAAAATAGAGTTTGCGCCCTGTTCTGGTTGAGTGAGAACGGTAAGAATTTAAACGTTTCATCGTAACATCGCATTTTTGGTGTTTATAGTTCTATAGATATCACCCGAAATAATGTTACTATTCTAAATTCATTTAAATCTGATGTCCATTTTGAGCCAGTCTCTGTATAACGGTGCCATAAAGAGGCCACTGCAATGTAATTTCTCTCCGTTTACGTTGTGTATTTGTGAGGATGCAATACAACCATAAGGACGGAAGGACGTTCGCTTCTTCCTCCTTTTCACACGGTCATAAGGATAAGGCGGGGAGAAAATTGTTAGTAAAATTCCGTTAGAAGAACTCGCAAAGATTTCACAGGACGTTTTCATTTCCATAGGGCCAGTGTGAAAATATGCAGCGAGCATTTTACCCAAGATGGATTGTGAATTTTTTAAATTTATGCACAGTTGTGTTATAATTGCACACTATGCCTGTGACGGTAAAGCTCAAAAATATGTTTTCGTCATAAAACTGGGATTTTGTCATTAGAGCGGAGATCCGGGATCCCCGATTCTAATTCACGGCACCCTTGGTATTTCCGTCTTTGCATTATGAATAGCACAATCGCATTCACAAAAATGGATGCTAACTTTGACTTGCGTGAACCAAATAAATCAGCACGTTGGATCACGCGTAGACCCGCACATGCTCTATTTCCCGGCTATTTCCATATTGAAATGACGTTTTAGGCGGCCATTGAATTAATTTATCTTATACGATAGTATTGTTCTAATAAGCCCAATCGGCATTGTAACTTCCGTTAATATTTTTTAGGACTCCTGACATTTGACCCCGTCAATATTTCAGGAAAATGCCTTTTGGTAATTTCGAAAAATAGTTCTAAGATCTTTTTTGACATTTAAAAATAGAAAACATGTTTCACTCACGTCAAAAAATTTATGGCAGAATTTCTTATTGGCTGACAATTGCGGAATAGTTCTTACGACATAATTATTAAAATCATAATCTTGATTTGGCAAAAGTCAGGAGTCCTAAAAATGGCAACCTTCCCACAATGCATCACAAATCTGTACTGCCGATTTGCTTATTGCATAATTCATTTCTTATGCGACACTGAAAAGTCAAGCTTTACCATTCCACAGGTATATACTAGCCGATTACCCATGTAACTGTGCAAGAAAATCTCAACATTTTTAAAATTGGGGGCGCTCTCTTCAAAAATATGCTCTGTTAATTGGCTTTAAATAATGTTGAAATGTAATGCAGTTATATCAAGGATAAATCCTCACTGTTTTGATATGCTGTCACTGTATGAGTCGGTCATATTGCACATAATGTTACCCAACACCGACTCCGCAAGATGACTGCGGTTCCGGAAATTGCCTGAACCGAGTGAGTTCACTAGACATGTGTATCACTTAATATCACTGAACCATATGTTGGAAGTTTTTCTCAAGACTGTGGGTTTTAAGTTTAAGAATCAAAATGGAATGATATTCTGTTGAAATAAGGCCAAATCTTGTTCCTCAGACACCAATATCTCAGGGAAAATGAGAAAAATTCGGAGTAAAAATAGTGTATAAATCCAAAATTAGTTATCTAGATACACACAGATGGATAATGCCCATCACACTTTCCGTCCCAAATTTGGATTGCAAAGATGGGAAGGGCGGTATTGCCACCCCTCTTGGAAAAAGGCCAGGCTTAATCACATCGTCCCTGTCGGAAGTTGTGACGGATTCTTCACCAAAGCTAATTTAAACTTTGTTTCAAAAACATGGGTGACTACCACGATGAGATGAACGGAAATCATTTTGAAGAATTGCTTGAGACAAGGTTTCCCCCGAACATCGCCAGAAAATTCAACCATATAATGGTCACGCCAGTTTCATAATCATAGCGTTAAAGCACAAAATCCAAATCGTGAACAGTACGAAGGTCATATATGCAGAGTTTGTTTCCCCGCCAAATATTCAATTTTTCGACAAATGCAAAGAAAGGGATCTTAACATCTCATTCAAATACTAACCAACTACACCAGGTACAGAATAGATAGCTGGCCAAAGCATATGGCCATAAAATAGTTCGTCTTCCTCCTAATCATCCGGTAGCTTAACCCATATAACACATTTGGTCACAATAAAGCTTATGATGTTGCAACTAACAAGGACTTTACAACTAAAATCTGTTCAAAACTGTTCGAGGATCTCTATAAAAGTCACCTAAATAGATTGGAAATGCAATAAACATGTTATTGGGTTAGAAGACTCCTACTGGAGAAGAGGAATAATTGTTGATATTGACATAATCAAATCCTAATCAAGCTGATGAGGACAGTACAGGTGAATTCGGAAGCAGCGATGAATGACTGAAGGTACGTGAATCTTTAAACTCATAAGATACATATACTAGCCTATGCAGTCATGGTTTTATTCATGAAGTTTGCAAATTACGACAATATTCCTTTTTTTGTGCTCAGTCATAATTTTTACTTGGACGCGGAGTCAAAAAACCCTATGTGATCGGCCTATCATTATACTATACCGATTGCACCTGAAGTGATTCACCCTATTCTAACAATCGTGGTTTTGGTGTTTTTCCGACAGGATGTTAGTTTATCTTTACCGAAAAATTTTCCAACAACGCGCACTCTCTATATAAAATAACTAGCGCAGTTATATTCTCTGGTGTTTTGTGTCATACGGTCCTTTTTCTGTCATAACTTGCGAAAACCGTTTGCTGTCATAAATTTACCAGAACGATACTCTTTGATGCCTTTGTAAATTTTGTTTGCGGCCCACAAAATGTGCGCGTATTTTAAAGGAGGCGCACTAAACCGCAAGCGGCATGGAGTGATGCATATCTACTCGTACATCGGTTGTGCATCGTTGGGATAGGAATTTCGGTTAAAAAATGATTTCCGGAGGAAACCGGAAATCCACGTATTGTCGCAGCCCAAAACTATAAGGGACGGGCATTTTAGGTTGGATCGACTATAGTATTTGGTCGGCAGGTGCAGGTTTTAAGGGCAGGTTGACGCCAGTGTTTTTAGATATTTGGCGTGTTTATTACCTCAAACACTTCTTGCTCCCATGTTTTTACATAATTATGCTTTGTGAAGAAGAGAGAATGGGGAATTTATATATATATAATATATATATATGACTCAAATTGGTACATGGTTAAATGTAGCGTGCACAAATATAGTATAAAATAATAAGCACAACGCTTCGGGGTCTAAAACCCTCAAAGATGAGGCAAGTAACACAACATCATTACTCCAAGGAGAGTTTTTCATACCATCGGGCTCCAAAGTTATTAGGAGAGTATTACAACATCCTACTCCAAGTTATTAAGATTGGGAGTCGGAGCACCATTTTTGCTTCACAAGTTGACAGCGCAGTAATAGCAGTCAAATATATTCTTCTGTAGTGTACATTGTCATAGTAGTCTCAGCTCCAGCAGATTTGTCCGATTGTGTAGCCGTGTTCGGTTTTTATATTTCGTGGCCTTCTGAGTTATCCAGGATAAAAACTGGCACCATTTGGACTTTATATTTAGTCGACCTCCGAGCTTCGGGAGTCATTAGGAGGTGGTTTTCTTCAGTATAAGGACAAGTCGTCCGTGGACACGATCTACTATTGGAAATTGAAGTTTTGCGCTGGAATATTCGCTAGGATCTTTGCCAAAGTTTTCGGGGGCACCTTTATGTACATCTTGGCTGCAGCCTCGCGATCCGCGGCCACACACCAGGTAGTAAAGTTTAGTAGTTTCATTAGTTTAACCACTTTGTAGAGATATATATCTTTGATTATTGATACCTAATCGATGTTTGACTGAGATGATTTAGACACACAATTAAAATAAAATCTTTGTTTTAAAATTTGTAATCAAGTTCACATTGTAATTGTCTAGTTATTCAGGAGTTGAATCCTATTAATTTGAGGTGGTTTTGGCCTTGGTCATGGTGACCGTAACAAAATTGGGTGCTCGAGTCCGGGAAATACAGAAGACGTAAAATACGGTTTAAATATTTAATAAATTTGATTGTGTGTTTAACTTTGATATCTGTGCTTCATTGTTATTGTGAAAGAAGTGTTTATAAAAACACTTGGGTCGTTTAAAAAACGCAGAAGAGTTTGTTACAACACAGGACTCAGATTACGTGGGAGAAGTTTGATGCGCTTAAAAATCCAGATTTAATTGAGTTGGCCAAGTATGATGGGCTGAAGTCAAGCATTCCATTAGAAAACAGTTGTAATAAAAAATCAGTTGATAACACAACTTGTTGAGGAAGATATCCTCAGATGAGGGATGTTTGGAAAACATATGGAAATTCGGATGAGTCAGATAGTGCTTTGAAAATGAAACAGTTGGAGATCAATGCAATATAAATGGCAATTACAATGCAAGAGAAAGAAAGACAAGATATGTTGGTTTTTAGAACAGAAATGTCGAAAAGGAGGAAAAGGAAGGCAGATAAGTTGGCTTTAGAGCGGTAGTTAAAGGAAAACTTGAATTAGAAAAGGCACGAAAACAAAAACAACAAGAACTAGATGCCAAATTCCAAGAGTGAACAAAAAGAAAAAGAAGACAGATTACAAATGGAAGAAAAGAAAGAATGAAGTTGAGCGAAATATTGGAAACCAATAAAACAAATTAGACCAAGAAAAGTTAGAAAGTTAGAAAAAGGCACATTCAAGCTCTCTCACACTCAGGTTTTGATGCCACAAGGAACATCAAATTAGTTCTAACATTTTAGGGAACAGAAGTTGACAAGTATTTTTTTCTGCACTTCGAGAATTATGAAGTGGCCTAAAGAGCAATGGACAACATTGCTTACAGACTGGTTTATTGGGTGGGAAAAGTAGGAGAGATCTACTCATCCATATTAATTGTCAGTGCGGTGATATGAAGTAGTAAAGCATTCGTAAGGCCTCTTGAATTAGGTGCCTGAGCTACCGTAAAGGCAAAAATTTCGGAGTGCGAAAAAAACTTGCCGATCAAACTCATATTGAGTTTGCTAGAGTTCAGAAACAAATGTTGGATAGGGGGCTCACTTCCAAAGGGAAAGTGAAACAAGACTTCAATTCAACTTAGGGGCAGTTGGTTTTAATTGAAGACAATTCAAACAGGCATCTAAGCTGACATAAAAAACTCATTTGGATGAACGCGATATCAAGATTTGAAAAATGCAGCAGCAAACAATAGCCGATATGATTACGCCCTCCCCTCCAATTAAGTTGGAGTTCCAGCAGTAGTAAGGGTGGCCTAATAAGTCAAGTCAGAATTACCAAGAGTTTTATATTCAAATAACCTATAGGGCCGTTACAAAGTAGATCAATTCCAAAGTCATGGTTACTACTAAAAAGGAAAGTCCAAGTCATGGTTCCTCCACAGTCAGGGGAAAATAAGGGTCCTTCTAAGTGCCAAACCAAAGTCAGGGGATGGTTTTAAGTCAGATATACCTTGCACATATTGCAAGGGTTCAGGTCATGTATGGCAGTTGTTGGAAAGTGGGCTGGGAAAGCAGATAGCCATGAAGCAGAAGTCTGATCCCACAGGGGGTGCTGTGGGCCCTTAGACACAAGTTAGTTCCAGGCTATAAAACAGAAAGATGCTGAGTCTGAGAAGGTCGGGAAGACTTTGAAACCAGGTGCTCTGGGAGGGTTCAGTTTGGTACTTGATGGCAACAAAGTTGATCAAAAACCTATAAACATCATGCGTGACACATGTTGTGCCAGTCAGAATTTGGAGGGGGTCATTGTCCTTAGTGAAGAAAGTGAAACAGGTGAGAAGCTTTGATCCAAGGCTAGTATGGATGTATAGTGTCCATCTTCACAAGGTGGAATTTGAAGTCTGAGTTGGTCTTTACAGGTACAGTCATAGTAGGAGTAAGGCCTGACCTTCCAGTCAAGGTGTTTCATGTTATTAGGGAATGATTTGGAGGCGTGAGAAAGACATCCCGAACCAATTGTTACCCACAATCCCTGCACAGAACTAGATAGTGATGAATAAGAATGTGCCGTTATCCAGCCTAGGCCGTACTAGGAGTTGGCTAGGAAAGCATGCTTGAAGCAAATAGTTATAGGAAGGAGGAAGACCGTGTCCCGAATTTAGATTTAGAGGACACGTTCATGACAAAAGGATGAAACCAGGTCAACTTCCCTCTCCAGGGGAGATAGGTCTCCAAAACAACGAGTCAGGCCCTGAGCAGTCCATAGTGGGGATAATGATGAAGATCCCTTGAGTCATAACAAGTTAGTTTTTGAACAGGAGAATGATTCGCACTCAAGGATCTTAGTCAAGGGCCAGTAACCCTTGCAGGAGTCTCAAGGA
Organism: Ophioderma brevispina; assembly: GCA_023653785.1. Taxonomy (NCBI): domain Eukaryota; kingdom Metazoa; phylum Echinodermata; class Ophiuroidea; order Amphilepidida; family Ophiodermatidae; genus Ophioderma; species Ophioderma brevispina. Next base: position 5,301 of record JAMKCH010029717.1, on the reverse strand, counting down.
CATTCTGTGTGTTTTACAAACACAATGGTGTGCTGATGAGGAAATGGAGGCCACCTGATCCTCCGGCAATGATGAGGGGAAAGTTGTTCATCAGCTAGTTGTTCCAAAGGTCAGGTGTATCAGAGGGAAGTGATAGGCATAGCCCCTGATAGTCCCATGGCAGGACATTTAGGAGTAAAGAAGACACATGATAGGATTTTACCACTTTTGGTGCCTACACTTCGTAAGGGTGTTTCTGAATACTGTGGGTCTTGCCATACTTGTAATGTTGGGGGCAAGTATTCCAGAAAATCCGCCCGACTCCTCCGAAAACCGATACCGAGCATTCGGAGCGCCATTTCAGTAGGTCATAGTTGGACTGTGTAGGAAACCTCTCCCTAGGACTAAGCGGGTAATCAGCACCTATGACTATCACGTGTGCCTCTACCAGGTTCCCCTGTAGCCATACCCTTGAGGAACTTAAGGCTAAAACTGTGGTTGAAGGCTTTGGACCACGTTTTCACTCTTTAGGCCTACCTAAGTCAAATCAGTCAGATCAGGGGTCAAAGTTTACATCTGGCGTATTCAGCAAGCAGTGATGTATGAGTTAGGGATAGAACAGTATTGTCCAGTGCCTAACATGCCAGTCCAAGGAGCCTTGGAAACGGATTCCAACAAAATCTAAAGCATATTGATTAGGAATTACTGTTGGAAAAATTTGAGAAGGACTGGGATGAGGGATTTCACTTGTTATGTTTGCTGCCAGGGAAGCAGTTTCAGGAAAGCCCTAGGTTTTTCAAGTCCCTTGAGTTCGTTTTCGGACGTACCAGCGTCGCGCGTTCCCTTGAAACTCCCAAAGGAGAAATGGCTGACATGACGAAACTGACACCAACCTTGGGACTATTTTCCAAATTCAAGTATAGGCTCATTAGGGCAAATGAAATTGCCAGGGAGAATTGAAGCAAGCCCAGACAAAAATGAATAAGTGGTATACCAAGATGCCAAGAGTATGGTCTTTAGGCCAGGGGACCATGTTAGTCTTGTTTCCCAATCCTGACAGATCCACTGGCAGGCCAGATACCGTGTCCCTAACAGTACAGTCCACAAGTAATGAAGTTGACTACATAGAGTCAAACGCCAGATAGGCGTAAGAGTAGGCATTTGTGCCATGTAAATATGCTTGAATGATATGTAGGTCAAATGATGATGGAAAAACATTGCAAAATCAGTGGCTCTGTAAGTCATACTGAGGGAAGTAAACATGATGACAATCATGAATCTGAATTTGTATAATGCCAAGCAGCAGGTGATTGACAGGCACATGACTATCCCATCAGTGTCAAAATTCAGATGTGCTCAAAGATTTGGATACAACTAGGCCATCTTTCATTATAATCCACAGTGTGAAATCAGCAGTTGATTTCATGAGTTAGGATATTTTCCTGATGTCCCTAGTATCAACCGACTGCTGCTTATCATGATGTTGATGGTGGGTGATTGTGCACACAAAAAACAACACCCTACAGAGTAAATCCATAAAAGAAAGAACATCTCAACAAAGAGATCAGATTACAATTTGGAACTCAATAATGAGCAGCACAGTGAATGGCGTTTCCCAGTATTTGGTTCCAAACCTGATGGTTCGCTTAGGTTTGTGACAGACTTCATAAGGGTAATCATGTTCAAAGACTGATTCATTCGATACCCTCGTAATGGCAATTGGGCCAATTCAAAGTATGTCAGCAAGTTTGACTCTTTTGAAGGGGTATTGGCAGGTTCCCTTACTGATCGTGCGAAAGAAATTTTCAGCATTTTGCACGCCGTATGGGCTTTTTCAGTATCAAGTTATGCCTTTCGGTATGAAAACGCACCGGCAAACCGCAAAGAATGGTATCATAGTTGCTGACATAGAAGGCTGTGAAACCTCTGTTAATGTTTTGATTGTATACAGTCAGTCTTGGGAACAACACATTGGGAAGCTCCATCGCTTGTTTCAGAAGTTTGTCAAAAAACAAATTGACAGTCAGATTTGGTCAAGACGTGTGTTTTGCCATGCCAATGTCACATATTTAGGCCATGTAGTAGGTCAAGGCAAGGTCAAGCCTGTCAAGGCTAAAGTTGGAGCAATTGAGAAGTTCCCACACCTAGTACCAGGATAGAACTTCAGAGATTCTTAGGAATGGCTGGATATTACAGGAAGTTTGTCCAAACTTTTCAGATGTTGCCAGTCCTTTGACAAATTTGCTAGCCAAAACGTCAAATTTGTTTTTAAAAAAAAAAAATGTGAAATTAGTTTCCAGAAATCAAAGCCATACTGAATAGGGAATCAGTTCTGATTGCACCAGACTTTCAGAACCAATTCAAGTTTGCCATAGATGCCAGTGACATTGGGTGGGGTGGAGTTCTTATGCAAGAAAGGAGAAGACGGAATAGACGCACCTATTTTCGTAGTTCTCCAAGAAGTTTAACAAACACCAAAGAAATTACTCCACTATTGAGAAGGAGTGTCTTACTCTGATTTTGGCATTAGGGCAGTTTGATGTATTTTGGGCCACAACAGTGCACCCTGTGCTTGTTTTCACAGATCACCACCCCCTCACCTTCATCCGCAGGATGAAAACAAGAACCATAGGCTGGTGAGGTGGAGTTTTGACCTTGCAAGAGTCACAACCTAGACAGCAGACACATCAAAGTCAAGATTAATGTGAAGGCTGATGCCTTATCCAGAATAGTGTAGTTAATCAGAAACAAGTAAAGCTTTTACAAGGGGAAGTGTGACTTGTAAATAAGCTATGTATATTGAGTTTTAAGAATCTTGAGAGCCTAATAGGTACGAAAGTTTGCTTTTCAATCAAACTTTCTTTCTTGAAGGGAGGGTGTTACAGACCCCAAGAATTATCAATGATTTTATTTCACTTTGATTTATATTTAAGTCATAATTAGCACATAAAAATTGTAATTAATCCAAGTAACCATATAAAATTTACCTGGTTTGTGTGCATATTCTGGTGTGTGTGAAAGCAAATAGATGAAACAGAAGATCTCAGAAGAAAACAGAAACCGGAGAAGCGTCTAGAACCTTAGTGATTGTCATTAGAAAGTTCTGGAGTCTAGGAGATCAACCCAAGGTAATAAGAGTCTGACCATAGGTGCCGCACTGCTGTATAAATTACACAGTCAGTGAGTAGCTGCTGTGAGTCCCAAATTATGCAAGTACATGTGGGAATGGTAGAGGCATTTACAGACTTATGGTGTAATGGACTATATTTAGCACATGACTCATATAGAGAGGAATAGATCTTCTAGAATTGTGTGAGAGGATATATAAAGCTTTGGTGAGAGAAGATGAGGGCCAGACAGAGTAATACATCACATTACTCCAAGGAGAGTTTATTACCAATCTTGCTCCAAGTATTAGCAGAGTATTACAACATATTACTCCAAGTTATAGTAGAGTATAGTGACACCCAGTTGCTTCAAGTTTGACAGCGACAGTAATCGCAGTCCAAAATATATTCTTCTGTAGTGGAAATTGTCATAGTAGTCTCAGCCCTCAGCAGTTTGTCCGATTGTGTGGCCGTGTTCGGTTTATATTTACGTGGCCTCTGAGTTATCAAGGATAAACAAAGCTGAGCACATTGGACTTTATATTAGTCGACCTCCGAGCTTCGGGAAGTCATTAGGAGCTGGTTTTCGTCAGTAAGGACAAGTCAGTCCGTGGACACGTCCCGCTATTGGAAATTGAAGTTTTGCGCTGTAATATTCGCCAGGAGTCTTTGCACGTCTGCCTTTAAGTAATCTGGTGAGGCCCGCGTCGCGGCACACACCAGGTAGTAAGGTTGTTATTCATAGTTAACAACTTTATATAGGATATATCTTGATTATGATACCTAATCGATGTGTGAATGAGATTGATTTAGACAAACAATTAAAAAAATACTTTGTTTTAAAATTTGTAATCAAGTTCACAGGGTATTGGCTAGTTATTCAGGAGTTTTGAATCCGTAGTTTTGAGTGGTTTTGGCCTTGGTCACGGTGACCGTAACAAAATGTATAACATAACATATTATAGCAAAGGCTATTCCACATGCAATTCAGATGGATCGATTTTCTTGTCACAAAACCATTTAGTTTGAATAAAACTGTCTATTTTGTACAAATTTAAGATACAATCATCAAATTAAATACCATTGTTCAATCTTAAAGAGATGGTTATTGAAAATCACTCCATATCAATGTCCTCAGTTCATGAACATAATGAAACTGCTCAGAGATTTTTGTTTTTACATCTCTAAAGTAATTATTTTACAAATACAGTATATCAGCGTCCTTAAATTACAAGAAGAACTAAATCTGACGTTTTCTGTAAATAAATTGTAATAAAAACTTAAAAATTAAATATCACACGTTTTTTTTCAAGCGGAATACAAAACCTATGGTTTCACTTTGGGTTCAAGTTTAGTTGTAGGTTTAAACCATGAAATTTTGCTGACGCAAGTAAAATGGTGGTCTTACACAGCGATATTGACTTTCTTATTTGGAAATTGAACATTTTTTACCCAGCATTTTCTTTTGTAATCTCAGGGATATTATTTTTCTAATCCCTTCAATTACTCTCCCACCTTCTATTGTTTTAACAATACTTTGGTTTTAGTGGTTTTACTCAAATACTGCTGAAGACATTTACTCTATGTAAACGATGCATCTTTTTGTTTGGCTCAAAACGGCCAAACATATATTTTTACGTCTCTCAGCAAAATAGGCATAACTTACTTCCCCCAAAGTCATATGAAACCAAATAACCGGTTTTTCTGAAAGCTGTTAATCCCTCTTTATAACCAAAGCATACAACTTTAGCAAAATAATTCTTAACTTATTTTATTATTTGTTTATTCCTGAATGTAGGGTTTTTATTGACTCACACTGTACTTAATTTCAATGATATGACATTGCCAACTAAAATAAATGGATGTTCCATTACATCTGATGCAGCAAGTCACCACAATATTCAGCATTACTTGGGCTCTGCATTGTATACGAACTCACAAAGGACGGGTACCACCTTGAGTATTTCAATGGTGGCTTAATCCCTTAACCCCTTCTCATAATCACCATTGTAGTATCCCATGCAGTGCGTTGAATTGATTTGGACTGACGTTTTGATTTGGTAAATTTCTGAACAAATTGATCGCAGTGGTAAAAATACTAAATGTTACAAATATGCAAATTTGACGTTAATCAGTCCCTATTGTTTTAAAACGGTAAGTGAAAACCCCTTGAAAAAAGGTTTTGGAGGGACTTCAAACATTACTTTCATTTTAA
>JAMKCH010029716.1:0-16978 GCA_023653785.1 Ophioderma brevispina | reverse complement strand
CCTGGCTCAGAAAGATATACGATTTTGACTCAGATACGGTTAGTATAGATCTTTGGATACCCCAAAAGTGCTGTTGTAAAATTATTTTTTCTTGATCGGTGATGTGGTGGTGCTTAACATGAAGGGTATTAAATCAAATAAAAAGGTAGCTATGAAAGCGGTATAGGGGATAGGGGTAACATATAACAGCTATTTGGAGGTATATTATATATATCATCGCGATTAAGCGTTGCCAGTAAAGAATACTGATGATTAGAGTCTATCGTGGCGAAAAATGCAAATAAAATTTTTAAAACAAATTTAAAACGGAAGAAATTAGGACAAATACCAAAATGATCTCTACAAAATAAGGTGCTTATTCCTCACAAAATGTTTACTACTCGAGAGTTATCTGTGTTACGTCTGGTGAATGGAGTTTTCTTTTTAGAGATTAAACCGATCACAGGGTTCATATGCCGACCGATGGCCGAACTTTTTTTGTCGTATCGGCCGATCCACCGCTCCGATCCGATGGTTTGCCCTAAATGTTAAAGATCGACCAACCCTAGGGAGTACTAGTAGGAGTTGCACTGGGGGGCCATTTTTTTTAAACTTACAGGAATTGGGAGACCATGCTACAAGTTCCGACGATGATTTATGGAGGATACGGTTCAACTACTACTTACCAAAATGTATTTTGGGAAATAAAATAAAGTACAACAATATAAGCGGCATTGGAAATTCATCTGGGTTCATTCAGATATCAGACCTCTAAAATTGTTGTTTGCAAGAACATCTATTTTAAAAATCAGTGAATTCCGCAGTTTTCGTGATAACTTAGGCAATTCGGTCCAATCTTGTCTTCACATGTTCAATCGCAAGTGGTTGATTCACAGTGTGGTGTTTTGCTGCTTTATTTCACAAGTTCTTCACAAGTGCAAAATTCGTAAGTGTAGGAGAAACTAGGTTTACTTGAAAGAGGTAGAAATAGAAATTACTACATTCTTCAAGTGCGCAGAAAACTTTTATTTAAACATTTTATTTATTGTTTCATAAATCTACTTCAGCGACAACCCCCTTGATACTTCTCATCTTATTCTTCTCCTTAAAATTATTAATTATGTATGTCACGTACGTCACGTACGGGTAGTACGGGCTCAGCCCGGGGGCTCAGGTCATGCGCCCGTCATGCGTTGTAGCATTGGCAGGACTATGTAACAAATAGTAGCTGAATGTGGAACCTAAGCTTGTTGTAATAGTATTATATGTTCGTAGTTGTCGTAAGTTTTCTCTTGTGGCTCTATAGTATAATTCTTATAATGTAGATGATAGTTAAAAATAAAGTATTAAAAACAATTTTTACAGTAAATCATGCCTGATGTTTCTACTTTAACAATGGTAAAAAACACTTATCATACTTTAGTACCTTTCTTTCTTCAATACAACGGTCGAGAATCGGCAGACCTGACATTATTTTTCCGATCCGATTTTTGTCGATTTTGCAAAATTGGCTGCGATCGAGTCCGATCCAAATATCGGTTAATCTCTATTTCTTTTAATATTGGGTCTGTAATGTGTTTGTTGATTTATCCAGACACAATATTCCCAATAATTACGTTTTTAATAGACTATTTTACATTATTACACACAAGTGGGGGGCGATTCTAATTGAAATCTATTAATATTTTACAACGCATTTAAGCGTGGGTGATAAAACCACCTGAAATTTCCTAAGTCAGGAGATGAAGGTCTTGAAAAATATCTTGATATGTTTTCTATGGGTATGTTTGATTGAAACATTTCACTGGGGGAATAATTCCCTCTTACCCATTACCCAGTTTTTAGATTCATATTGCCTGGATTTTGCCAATTCAGCATTTTTGAGAGAATGAAATAACCTCTTTATCGTATTTTCATATATCTTTTTATTAATTTGCACGACAAACCTCATAGGGCGGAATATGTTATATATTATATTGTTTGTAAATGCATATTTAAAAAAATGGTGTTATGCATGTCTTCAGTGTTTCTATTATGGGTAAACATGTTAAAAAATAGCGATTTTTAAAACACAAAAAATGTTTTTTTAAAAGATCGTTTTTCTTTGGGCAGTAAGTTCTTCTTTAAAACTGGTATGAGTACAAAGTCTAAGGACTGTCAAGAAAATATAAATTTCACCGTTGGGTTTTGGCATTTTAGTTTAGGAAAATTCAATTTTATATTAACCACCTCGCCTTAACCATCCTTTTGAAACCCCTTCAGCAAGGGTGGCTACCACCCCTCCGGGATTCTTTATCAAGCACCTGTACTAGAGTTTGGTACCAATGGATAGCTCTTGTCTTCCTACCTTACATTGATACCAAAATGAGTACCAAACAACTAGTCTAATGCACAATCGGGTAAATGAAAATTGACATAGATATACAAGTTTAACCAATGGGCAAAAATTCAAAGAAGTAAGGAATACCAAAGATTTCCAAGATTTAAATCATTTTTACGTTATTGAAAAAACAAGGTCAGTGGAGTATTCAGGCCAGAGATATACGTTAAAATTATAGTTTACAGTACCTACACATACGAATATCCAAAACAAACAAATTTTGACAATGGGGGGGGGGTTCTTTTGTTAGTGGAGATGTAATAATTAGCTGAAAAATTACCGCATTTAATGAACAGGGCCAATGGTCAATGCCTGATGCCAGGTTTATCGAAGATTTTTGTTTGATTTGATACGATTATTCAGAAAACATCTTGGATAAAACCCAAGAAAATCCTCTACAGAAAGGGGGAGGCAAAACATATATAAAATTTTGTTAGTACATATAGGCCTATGTGTTTCACTGTAAATTGGCGCATATGCACAAAAATTACTAATTCAACAGGGGGAACGAGGGGGGCAACATTCCCCCCCCCCCCCCCCCCCCCCCCCCCCCCCCCCCCCCCGCGGTTTACGCCACTGGTTTTTTCATACCACCTGGGAGGAAATGGGTCCGGAAGGGATGAGGCAAAAAAAAACCCAAATGTTCCAGTAGGTAGACCGTAAACCTAAATAGAATGTGTTTATTTGTTATTTTTAAAAGGATTTTCACCAGAAATGGCTTCAAAATCGGTATATGGCAAGGCAAAACAGTTTTGCAAACCGATTGACTGTGAAATGTGGGCCACCCCGCGTCACATTATTTTTGCGGGATGTTTGTACCCTTTTGGTAAGGATAGTTGATGTAGTGTTTAGGGTGTAATTTCTATTCTACTTTAGTGTTCTTCTTGTCCTGTAAACCGGCTTCAATATATGTCCAAGTAAGATGTCATGCTCACACTAAAGAAAATAGTTCCTAACCGATTTGTACATACAGCACACCCTCCTCCCCCCAAATAAAAAGAGAAATCCAAATTACTTTGGACCACTACAAAAATGAAAAACCAGTGGGTGTTTTGGGACTATGGTCCAAACACGAACACGGTACATTCCCTATTAATGCCAATAAAAAAAGGTTGATTTGCTCACTCTGGAAGTACCTTGTAAACATTTAGCCCCCCTTTTTTTCTCTCGTAAGCCAATACAAGACTTGCACAAGAAACCTTTCATTTTTAGGTTTGAATCGTAGTAGAAGTAATGAATGGTGGCATGTTTTATATTTTTAAAAACCTTTAATGGGTCAAAGAACACCTATTTTGTGGTGACTTTGCCATCATTAAAATAGGTTGCCATGTGAAGTTATGGCTAAATGTGTTTAAAGTAAGTGTGGTCCAATTTACCACACAGAATGAAGTTAACTTTGTCTATCAAAAGTTAAAAAATACTTGAAACTATCTTTGTACGGAAACAAAATTGTGCGAAAGAAAAGGTCAAATGCTGTCAACTACAATCCCGGTATAGAAGTTTTTATAGTACGCAGGCCTCATAAAAGCCCACCACAATGGTAAGGAATAGGGCAATCGATTCAGTTGACGCTTATTCCATTGTCATATATTGGAGCCCGGACTATTTAGGCTCGGAGAGATGATGATCTAATTTTACACCGGTCAAATTTAGGTCCCACTGATGATACCTTTTCATGCATTGAAGAAGTATGGCATCATGCGATTGCAATGAAGTAGGCATATTAATATACAAGCTTGAAGCAACCCTACACAATTAACTTCCCACCCCCATCAATGTTGGGCGGTCTTAAGAGCATTTCATTGACTGTTTCAAACCAAGGACTGGGGAGAGAGAGGGCTGTAGTAGAGTTAAACATGAATAAAAATACAGCGTTCACGGAACGGACGCTTCTTCTGCCATCGCGGGTTTTGAATGGGGACAAAGGTCACATGAGGTCACAAGGGTCAACAACAGGTAGGACAGCCTAACCAAGGATCATTGAATTCAAGTGTCATGAAAAATGATAGAACATATACCACCAAGCATTGATAAGTTGACCATTTGGGGCCCTGACCTCAGATGACCAGTGACCCCCTTGGAGGTAAACTTGTGGGGCACTACCCAAGGACCATTACATGACAAGTGCCATGAAAATACCATGTGGGCATGTGAAACTCAGTGGGTATTAGGTTTCGGCTTAAACATTTTTACCTCAGACAGACGGAATACCCACCACTCCAAAGCAATCCATGTGTGCCCTCTGCAGGACGACACAAAATAAAATTTAAAGTACAAAAATGCTAAAGTAACCTAGTTACTGTACCCTTACATTAAAAAGGGTGTGTCAAATTCAATGTATTTTGAATTAAGGTATGTCGGCAATGGCCTCTTACGCAGAGAATTATGTTGTAATCAGGTGAGCAATTTGGAATGTAGTAATTTTACTGAAAAATCTATTTCAAGGGTGCGTATGGAGAGGTGTGTGTGTGGGTGTGGTGTTGAGGGGGGTGTGGCGATTGTGTGTGTGGTGATACGTGATTGTGTAAAATGGCCATCATAGTTATGATTTTGTATCTGACAAGTTAATATAAGCACTAATCTGCGCTTAAAGAGCATGTTTTAAGGGGCATTAAGGTGTTTAAAATAAATATGTGGAAACTTTAAAATTGTGTATTTAACATAAGGGGGCAAAAAACACAATGGTGAATTTTTTATATTTGCAAAGTAATACCAAGGTTATGTTATGATTATATTTTGTTTCCTGGGTGAATGCCTGTGAAAAATACGAGGCTCAATTTTAATACTATTTTAACGCAAAAATGACAAAAATCGGGTTCATGGGTAAGTCTTCCTCCAAGAAATAATTGAGAAGAGTAAAAAAAAAAATATGTGCTAAACATGCTCTATGATGTTATTAAAAACTATGTAAAATATCAGTGTCAGGACATAACGAATATCGGTACAATTTAAAGCAATATGCCATGTATTCGGCTATAGGTGATTTTTTGCAATAGGGCAAAATATGGTATTTTCTGTCTAGTAAAACACTGGCTTCATGGAGACTGAAAATTATTAATGTCATGAAGGAATAAAACATCAATATAGATTAAGATGACAAATATGGAAGATTGTCCACCTTCATCTTCCCGCCATCAGGTTGGTTTCTCTGCAAACACTCTTAAGATTTTTTTTTCCCAAATCTTGTTTCTTTTACTCGCTGTACAAAAGGTTGTGATACAACCGTTTTCTATCCGGATTACTTCAGATGCAATGACTTCGTAATAATTTTGAGATGTAGTGGCAGCGGGGATGGGTGTATGGAGACAATCTAACCAAGGTTCAAGGAATTTGGTCCCCACACCCACCAATCCCCCAAGAAGAAATAGCAACATCGCCGAAATAGGTAAAATTAGGACAACTATCCAAATTTCTCTACAAATAGGGTGCTTAATTCTTCAAAAATTTTGAATTCTTCAGATATTTGCTTTACGTCTGGCGAATGGATATTTCTTTTCATATTGTTTCTTGTAATTTGGTTGTTTACTTACCCATAATCATAGTCCCAATAATAGATGGTTTTAAAATGAGCTATTTCAATGTTACAAATGGTGGGAGGGGGGCTATTGAATTCGAATTAATATTTTAAGGTATTTAAAGATTTTTATATTGTTTTCCTTTTACTTGCTGTAACAAAGTTTGATCTAGCCGGATTACTTTCCACATTGCAATGATTTCGCATAAATTCTGAGATCAGTGGCAGGCCGGGATGGGGATATGGTATAAGTTAAACCACGGTTCAAGGAATTTGCCCTCCCACCCCACCGCCGTATTGTATTTGGTTTTATAACAATAAATTATAAGTTTTGCATCACAACTTTAGTTTTAGTATAAGTTAGAACATGGAAAAAAATAATGTCGTATACACTGATTACAATGGTATGGTTAGCCGTAAAAGAAAATGATGTAACCTTGCGTAAAAATGCCTTCTTTGCCCACAATGGTTCAAACCATATCACAGGGCCCATGTTTAACGTGTGATATACTTTGTGAATTTGACGTTTGGGCTGTAATTTGATGTTCAAATTTGAACATATATCCCGATATGTTTTCCCTCTAAAATTTGATGATCAGGATGATGTCATCAAGAATGTATAGAAAGCGATGATGTTTGGTATTTGTTTAAAAAAAACAATTGGAATGAGAGTGATATTTTGTACGATGGGAGCATTGAAAGTCTATTGACTTCCTATGGTTATGTAAATTTTTGGTTATACGACTTTTAATGAATTCAACGCCAAGTAAAAGTGTTTCCTTTTGGAGTACTATAGTGGAGGCGGTTGGGGACTGCAATTGTCGACAACCCTCCCCTCGGTACAAACAAAACGCCACCACTTCTATCGAAGATAGTTAATAAATAATTTTTAAAAAATGAGTGGTTGTGGTCAAACTTTGTGGCAGGGGTGTTTTTTTGTGGGTCAAAAAATCACGTTTTTGAGCTAAAAAAAAACCTGAAGAACATCAAGATTTTTAATTCTTAGCAAAAAAATTTAATCAGATGCAATACTATCAATCTCTGACATTTATAATTAAAGATTTCCTCTGTTTTATACAATTAATATGGTCTAGAATTTAGCCCAAAATCACTTTCTTCCTTTATAACAATCTTTTTTTACCACCGTCACCACAGCTATTTATACCTAAACCCTTTATGCAATGTGTAAAACCTACCTCATAACAAAGGGATACCAGCAAAAAATTTTAATATTTTACTTTAAAAGAAACACACTTAGCTTTACTTTTTGAAGAATATATTCATGATTTTTAATCTGTAACATAACTGAAATTTAACATCGCAAATATGGCCTCTCAATCATGCTACAAGTGTATTTAGTGTGAAAATCAATAATGCATATGGCCAAATCCGACCATATTACAACATCATTTTGCAATACATTTTTCAAAAGCCTGCCTTTTCGTGGATTTACCGAACATGCTGAATTAACTATGCCAATTTTGCCACCTTAAAGTAGGTAAGCCGGGGCGACGTTGTTGCACAATGGCTTTATGCGATGCTAACATCAATGCTTTGGGTAGGACTTTAATATTTTGGAGTTTTGATTATCATATCCGCTGCATCTTTGATATATGTAAGGGTCAAGAGACTGCAATTGGTGAGAAGAAATCTTAACATTTGGAAATTGGTGCCTGTACATGAGTTTGCCTGTCCTCATAACCAATAACCAAACATGCTCAATCTTTTGTTTCCTGGAGTTTTTTTCAATTAGAAAACCAATTTTAACTGCAGCAATGTTCATAGTTGTATGGGTCCTACATTTACTGTCAGTAAAGGTGCAACGAGATATTTCAAATAACAGTGTCCCCCTAAAAAAAAAAACGTGAAAATTTCCTGATTTTTGCCCCTGATGTAAAGCTTTTCCATCAAAAATATCTCCATCTGAAAGAATAAAGCCTGAGACTATTTCTTTGGTACAAAAATTGTGAAATTTCCTAATTTCGTATAGGAGGCAAATACGAAATTCAGAAATTCAAAATTTTTTATATTTGAAATGTAAGCAGTCGACAATCACCTTTTTTCTTTCTCTCATTCTCTTTTAAGACCATTCTGTAGCCAAATACAAGGTAAGAGATCTATTTAGTTCTTAATCTATATGAATCACTATTATGACACAATAGTCGGTGCCTCAAAATCTCGTTCGTTTGCACCTTTTGAAGTTTGAACACATCTTCAAGTGTGTACCATTGCCGAGTGGAACAGAGAGGAACATGTATAATCAAGGAAGGATGAGGTTGATAAAATAATTCTGTCTAAATTGATTATAATACTTTTTATTGCATTGCACTCGTCTGGTACCCGGCCCATTATAGCTACAAGCGGTTAGTGTTTGGAATCCTTAAAGGTAATTCCACCGGATCGAAACATAGAACTTTCTTTGTTTCACAGGAAAGCTTGACCAACATACCCACATTGCTATTTTAATCCGATATAACATTTAACTTGAGCAGTATACTTTTTCCGCTACAAGTATCCTTTTAAAGAAATACCCATAAAATTTAAATGGCTGTCAATTGCCATTTCAAAATCTATTATCTGTTCACATGCAAGTATGTAACCTATTTTCAAACCTCTAAAAATAATTATTCAAAAAGGTGACTATATGATTTCGAACTGACGCAGACATATTAAAGTGGGTAATTACTTCAGGTAGTCTACTTAACAATCAGAAAAACGGACGATGTGAGATGGAATCCGGCGCAGAATCGGCCTGGCTCGTAGCACCTTTGAAAAGATGAAAAAGGTCTCCGGGATCATAACATCAAATATATCCCAAGCTTCGCTCTTAATTGTTACATATATTCCATCTTGACATATGGCAGCGAGACCTGGACATTGACAACACAAGACCAATGCAGACTGGAAGCAGCAGAGATGTGGTTCTTGCGGCGTTTGCTCCGTATTTCGTGGTCAGACTTTGTGTCAAATGAGAAAGTGCTAGAAAGAGCAGGCACACAGAGGACATTACTAACAACCATCAAGGAACGTCAAAGTACTTTCTTTAGCCACATTATACGAAAAGGAAAATTGGAACATCTTGCAACAACAGGGAAGCTCAATGGAAAGAAAGGCAGGGGTCGTCCTCGGATGAGCCTGGTGGATAACCTGAGAAAGTGGCTGGCACCCAACATCAACACAGCTCAGCTGATCCAACGGGCGTATGATAGAAGACTTTGGCATCAAATGGTCGCCGACGCTCGGATCGAGCATGGCACTTGACGACGACGACGACGGCGAATGACCCCCAGGGCATTATGGACCCCTTATAACTTTTAACAAGGGATGGCAGCAGCTAAATATGTGTGGAGCCAGTGCACTGTTGATTGATTGGGGTTTGAGAGGTCTATATCCACCGGTGGACGAAAGGTAGCTAGGGCACTCATTGAGAAAGCTATCTGCAGTCTGTGATGATGGAGAGCCACATTGGCAGGCTGTAGATGATCGCAGTCCCCATCGGTGCATATTGCTGTTGAAACGGCCGACTCCTGTGCAAATCCTGTTCAAGGTGACCCATTCTTTGCGTGGAAGATTGCTACCAGGAGGGAGTTCTGTCATAGGTGTGATAGTAAATTGGTCTGGTCTTGGGGTATCTAGCCAGGCAGTGTTCCATGTCTGTAAGATGTTGAATGAGGAGCTGGAGAGTTTAGCGGCGTGTCGACAGAAAGGTCGACGAGAGCGCAGTCTCTGTCTGCCGAGCAGGTGTGATTCTTTGACAGTATTATGCAGCAGGTGCTTGTTGTCCAACAGAGCCTTGTTCACCAGTTTATGTGTGTGATGTTCTCTCCGAAGCATTGCAGGTGCAATGCCTGAAAACACTGGTAGAAACTCATATGGAGTGGGACGAAGGCAGCCAGCAATGGTTCTCATGGTCTCATTGAAAAATGTGTCCAGCTTTTTTTGTATGAGAGCTATTGCACCATACTGGGGCGGCATATTCAGCAATGCTGTAGACTAGAGCCAGGGCAGTGGTTCGTAGAGTGGATGGACTAGCTAGCACCCCATGAAGATCCACGAGGCGGCACAGGAGGTTATTCCCAGAAGATACCTTGTATACTGACTCGAGATGCTGCCGATAAGTAAGCTTCCGATCACGCTTCACTCCATAAGTTGGTGTATTAATTGTAATAGCAGAGGCGCTCCATTGATGTTGATTTGGAGCTGGCGATGAGTCTCTTTGGTGTTTCAGATGAAAGGCAGTATCGGTGGTCTTAGCTTCACTCAGCTGAGTCTCCAGTCTTGAGATCTGCTGCATGTTTGTCAGATCGGCCGTAAGTATTGTCGAGTGAAGAAGGCCAAGATCGTTGGCGTCGCCATATTGTAACAAGGTGACGATCCGGATGGTCCTGCGAAGTTTGAGTGGTCAAGCCCTGGTGCCAACCGGTGTCCATATGCTGCAGTTAGGCCCACCAAGATGACGCCTGCCTTCGCTTCTTTTCAAACTCTCCTCAATAGCACTGTGAGTTTTACAATATTTGTGGACAGTGCTCCGGCCCACGGCGAAATCCTGCTTTTCGTCCGGCAGTTGGGATTCGATGACTGGCTTCAGCCGGGCCAGAATCAGCCTCTCAAGGAGTTTGACGGAACCACGTAGTGATATGGGCGGAGTTCTTGGGATTGTCAACGCCCTGTTTGTTTGGGGAGTGCGGTGACGGTAGCCCTCCTCCAATCGTGGGTAAGGACTGGTTGGTGAGACAACATGTGTAGAATTTCCTGGGCCACAGTGCATCAGAACTCCGCTGGTATATTATCAGGCCACTGGGACTTTCCACTCTTTAGTTGTCTGATGGCAGAGGTAAGCTAATATATTGAGAAGGGTGTTGAAAGTGACCCGTCTACGCCAGGGGCTCGACGAAGTTTGGTGTCTCTTTTTTAACAGAGCGAGTGTGATCTTATCAATAGCTTGAAACAACCATTTTTGCGAGGAGTTGCTCAGCATTGAGTTGGCAGCACAGACTTTCGATGGTTGGAAACTCGCTCGGGGAGGCGGTTTATGGTCTTCCAGGCCTTCCTGCTAGAATGAGTGAAGTCAATTCCCTTGACCGTATCCTCCCAGCGCTCACACGACGTTTCCTATCCAAGCATTTTGTCAGATCTGAAGCCTTAGATGGCGCTTCCTCTCCGGGGTTCAGAATTCAAGAACATTGGTAAAGTGCATCACATTCCTCATCCCAGTGTGGGATAAAAGTGCGACGACATCCACGTGCAATGGGCTTCTTGCTATCTTGATGAAGATTTTACATAGTGCTGTGGTAGGAATTATTCAGTAGGAGGAAGTAGGTGTCGGAAGGTTGGGCACTCGACTCGCACCAGATGGATACATATGTAAATAGTGGGCCCCAGTTTCGTAGCCAGGATTTTTAGGGGGATTTTTTCAGATTGGGGCTTAATTTTTAGGGGAAAATTTTAGAAATGGGGGCAACTTTTTTCGGACCCTTTCAATGGTCCAGTAGTCATTTTAATCATTTTGGGGATAATTTTGCCTTTTTATTTCTGGAGACACTACCGCTCACCCCTGACTGCTATAGTTGCACAGACAGAAACCTTCTGCACTATTGAGCCTAAATCCGACAAAATATTTTCCGGGTGTTTGTAAATGCCGAAAATCGTGTAACCCGCATTCACCACCTCAAATTGAAAGCTCCAAAGACTCCTTGCAAGTTGGCTGGACTTTAGGAGGGAACATTTTTACCGCCAGGGGGCATGGAGATTTAGCTAGGGGAATATGAAATAAAATTTAAAAAGAGGTATGAATATGAAAGCTTTATACTTTTTAATGGAAAAATCTCATAAAATCATGGGGAATGCCAACAATTTTTGACGGAAACGAATGGGGAACGCGAATTTTTCGACGAAAGCATGTAGAAATCCTCCATTCCGTCCCCTGGCGTAAAACTGACCGCTCCCTTATAAATTACCACATAGGACCTAAAACTCAACTAATAACATAACGACATTCATCGATCGCCTCAAACGGTGGTGTTGAACATTTTTGTGTACGATATTAGTAAATGTATTACAATTCAGTACGGAAAAGAACGTGTTGTGACCTTTGACCTTGTTTAAGAAATGTTAATGTGAATAACAGACAAAAAGTTACAATCTGTGTTGTACTTTTATATTAGCAACTTTGATATTACCACTTTGTCTGCCTTTCTAAGACACATAAGCAAAAATCCTAATTTTTTACCCCCAACCCTTAAAAATTAACACAATATTCAGGTGCACTGATCCCCTCCTCTAAAACAGGCCAGTACGCAACTGGACAAGAAATTCAAGATTTTACAACAGCAACTCTTCATATATCCCCCACTAGTATTAAATGAATCTGCACTCAAAAATCGTGATATCTTTCCGAGCCATGTCCGCCAAATTTTTGAGGCCGTGGGTCCCTGACTACTATAGTTAGGATCATAGCCCACTTTCTTGGCAAGTGCCACGCCGCTTTTGTTCATAGAAATCAGATGGGCCATACAATGCCTGGGGGGGCCATTCCTTCATTTGCCAAAACATTCAAGCATAAAGGTCCTTTCAGATTTTCACTGCACTGCGTTGTGCATTGCCTGGAATGACATTTCTGTCCATACTGCAATGCAGTACTGCAACAAAGTTAAATTTTGATTTTAATTGCATTGCAGGTGGTTGTCATCAAGTTCGCAGAAAGTGATCGATATATTGGCAGTGCAGCAGCACGCACTGCAGTGGACGATGTGAACGGACATTAAGCACAGTGATGTTGTTTACCTAGAGATCATCACACACTTGTACACAACATTTGCTCCGCTAGGGGTTGATCAAGACAATACTTGAGTTGGTTAAAATATTGGTCAAACAATGACAATATTTCAATAAACCAGTCTACACAATTAGTGCATATTGGATTCACCACGTGTTATATGAGCAAAATTGGCCACGCTACATCTTTTTTGTACAACCTGATAAAAACAATTTATCATAGTAGGTGTATTGATAACTTAATCAGGGCAGGTGTGAATAACCTAAAAGTGCACATTTTCTATCACCTACATCCAGTATTCTTGCATGGGGAACCAACCAAACTATATAACTGTCTATACAACACTAACGAAGTCCAATTTAGAAAATTGGACAATACTGAAGAAATAGAATTTAATAGCATTCTTACGCAGTAGTTTGCACTGACGAGACTGAACAACTTGATCATAATTATCCTGTAGAGTAAAGAAGATGTAAAATTCAAGATATGTATGTTAACAAGCGGTTCTCAAACTAATACAAGTGTCCCCCTGCTTTTGTCAGTCCACCTTCTCCTTCACTCCTACAGGGGGTCCCAGTAGGATTAGTACCCCCTCGATACCTCAAACTGGTTCTTATTTTTTTTCCATAGAAAATCAAAAAAATAACATTAGTTAAAGCTGGTTTCATGGGCCCAACTTTTCATTATACTGTCACTTGCAATAAGACATATTGAATCGTGAAAATCGGACTAACCAAAGGAAAAACACTCAATTGTGTTAGAGTTGCTGATTTCATCCGTTGGGCTAAGTGAAAAAAAATGTATGTGTGTGTTATCCTTCGACTTACAGCCTTTTTGTATCACATTATCCTCTTTTGAAATCCTTATTAGCACTTTGATACGTTTGATTTTGGTACCAATAGATAGCTATGTCCTATTCCTCTTTCCTTGATACCACCAAGATAAGTACCAGCAGCCCTTTAGCATCACAGTGACGTCTAAAGACCATTAGGCAAGCAAATAATTTCAATTTCAGAAAACACAAGTGCACAATTAGCGAAAATTCAATTTTTGCACCAAAATATTAGGCTATAGATTTTAAGTAAAATTAACTGTTTTTGGCTCTAACTCATGGCAAAAGACAGCTTTTATATACTACGAGCGTTTTAGTGCTTTATTCTGCAGAAAAGTACCAAAGAGAATAGGCCTAATGCTCGTGGTGTGCAAACCACTGATCTTTACTGTCTTAGCGAAGGTTTATGACATCATATGGACGTCGTACTGGGCATAATAGTACTCATTTTGGTATCGAAGAAAAAGAAGACCACAGCTCTCTATTGGTACCACAATCACCGTTTTGAGTGTTTAATAAAGAATTCCCTCGAAGGGACGTAATAATGCATGTTGTAAAAAAGCTTGCCAGGAAGAGGGTGAAAGTACACATACATTTTTTTTCACTTAGGCCAATATGATGAAAAGCAGCACCTCTAACACAATGAGTGTGTATTTTCACTTTGGTTAGTCCTATTTTCACGATTCAAAATTCTTTATGAACGGTTATAGTTAATAAGTTGGATTTTAAACCATCTTACCTAATGTTATGATTTTCTATGGACAAAAAAAAAACATTTTGGTATCAGAGGTACTAATCATTCTGGACACCTTGTATTTATAACTTGACCTCAGAGGAACCCGTTTCATGTGTAGATCCGCAAAGAATTCCAGGGGCAGAGTCCAGGCAGAGGTAGGGGCAACACCCCTAAAGTCCATGGGTTTTGTTGTCCTAAAGACAATTGAAGCCATTCCCCAGTTAAGGAATTGTCAGTAGGAACTTAGTCCATTTGGATATTTTTTTAACGAATGTGAAAAGGTTGCAGGCAAAAGTCAACTTTAAATGCTCGTATCTAAAACCTACATACCTATGAACTGCAACATGAAATAGACCTTCACCGTCTGATATCCCCCTTTAAAATGAACTGTCAGTAGGAATAAAGTCGCATGACCGGATATTTTTAAGGAATATGTATGGGAATGGAATGGTCTATAACAAGTCAACTTCAACAGCCATCACTTTGAAAACTGAGCCACCTACATACCTATGAACTGCATCATGAGAGACAGCTCTTTAAAATAAAGCGTTCCTGAAAAAAATGACAGAGCTCCACTGTCTGACTGCCCCATTTAGGAACTGTCAGTGGGATAAAGTCCCCCATGCACTAAATATTATCACAGCCTTCTTTAGTGTCATAGCCCATGATGAACAATACTAAAAAGGCAAACACACAACAGCAAATCATGACAGGATTATCATCGTGTAGGCCTATCCTCTTGCAACCTCGGTTAACAACTAAACACTTTACATAGAACATCATATGCATTACATGGATATAAATAAAAAGATCATTGATGTCTATCTGAAACTATCGAAAGGCGGGAGTAGAAGGATGTCCGGAAACCATTTGGAACAGACTTACAAAAAATCTTAAATTTAGTGTCTTTAATTCACTTTGCCTAACATTGCATTATTTATTTCCTTTTTTTTATACAGTTTATTTTATTAGTAACACAGTCCTTTTTTGTTAATCTTTGTTAGACAAACTTTTAGTTTTTGCGTAATTTTAATCAAATCAAATCAATTTTAATTTCCAATCACTACAACATTGTTATCGGAAAAGTACTCCTCCCTTATTTTTGCGTCATTTTCATGCAAATTATGGACAAATTTAGTGGTTGGAATATCTACAATACAACCATCTAAAATGGTTTATTAAACAACTATTTTTTTTTCTATCAGAGGGTTGAAAATCCATTGATTTCGGCACCTAACGGGAGACCATGAGATGATGTTCAATTCGGTTTTCTCCGGAACTATCCGGTTGAGCGGCAGCTTTCTACTTTTGTTGTCATGTATGTTGAATTCGCACATTTAACCCTCTCATGACCAAATCACGAGCTGACGCTAGTCCAAAAAATGCGATGATGTCATTGTACAAGAACACATATGGCACAAAATCGCTGCCGGTAGAAGCAACACCCCAGGGCTTGCCATTCGTGCTTATATTGGACTGTGGTCATGGGACTGGTTCGGCCGGGGGCCCCCGGGTTCAAATCCCACTCGAGATGTGCAATCTTCTCTAGCTTCTATCCTTTCACCTCTTCCCCTTCCTCTTGGGAACAAGAACAGTGTTAGGGTTAAGTCACTGATGTTTCCACTCCTTGCACTGTATGCACCCGTTCCTGGAAACAGTGGATTTTCTTCCAACAGTAACATGTTCATCCATCAAGTCATATGTTTTTTTGTACCTGTACATATTCTGGCAATAGCATAGTCTAAGACCTATGAACTTATGTCCTTTGTTCATCACATTAAAGGTACATGTCATTAACTGTCAAAGGTTAATAGTGAATATGGATGATGAGAAAACACTTTACCTGTGTTATCTGTGTGTTGTCCAATAACTGTTGATGAGTAGAGTTGGACAAGTTGACCTGTCAGGCATCAAGCCAGTTGAAAGGTTGATGCTATTGGTGGGGAAAAACAATATTATTTAGATATATTGCATTCCAACCAATTAAAAGGTAAGTGTTGGATTGGGTTAAGAGGACAAAATCACCTTTGGAGGTGATGACTTCATTTATAATTTTAAGCCTGCAGAGATTCAGTTTATTCTCAATGCTTTTCTTCCATTGATTGATTTCTGCATTGAAAACTAAATTTAGCTAAAAATCACATTTTCACGTTTTACACACAAACCTCAAAAAGGACCAGGCAGGATATAAGCAGAGAGAAGCGGCCGTTCAGTTTCACATAATGTTTTGCATTATCTGTACCCCTTTTTACAATCACGTAACTTTAAAATGTGAAGTTTTCTGATCCGAACTTTGAACAACACGAATGTTTTCATATTGTGGAAGAAAGTGGCACTTTAGAGGAAATTTTAAGTGTATGCTTCATGGGAAATCAAAAATTTTATTTAAAACCCTTTTCCCCCCCAGACGGGAAAGAGTACTTATTATGCGATTTGTATTGATAATTCTTATTTTACCCTGTAAGTGGCTTTCCCGTTCTTGGGGAAAGGGTTTCATTTTAACATTCTCCATCGAGGGTGCATAAATAGAAAAGAATATCATACCCTTCATCATTATGTTTGACACTCCCCAATATTTCAATCATAATAGCATTTTTGGCTTACTCCTACCAGAACAAAGTACACTATTATACCATAACTTTCTTGTACAGGGTGAGTCACAAAGATTTCACTTCGATTTCCAGAAAATTATTAAAAATACTTAAACAGCTAAGAAACTGATTTTTATACATGAAAAACAATAGCTCATTATATCCACTTTA